>CM070034.1:171509603-171521766 GCA_036250615.1 Ptychadena robeensis
TGTCTGTTTCCACTGCTCCAGCAGTAGGAGACCTGGCCCCACAATCCATGTGAGCCGCCTGTTTCCACTGTTAGGGCAAGAACATGACTAGGCCCCACACTACCTGTGAGCCATCTGTATCTACTGCTCCAGCAGCAACAGGCCTGGCCCCCACACTCCCTGTGAGCCCCCTATCTCCACTCAGAAGCCCTGACACGCTGGTCTTAGCACCTTATGTGGAGACACATCCAGCTACAACAAGCAAGTGTTAAACCTTTGGTGTTCCTGGGCAGAATGAGAAGGCCCACCAGTTCCATCCTTCTCATTTAAGAGTCCAGGACCCCTTAAGAAAAAAACAAACAAAACACATAGCAACCTAATGTTGCTGTGGAAAGAATTCCCGGACTCCTTTCAGGACACAACCTAACAGTCCATTTACACAATGACAGACAAGCGGTCTGTCACAACACATACACACACACACACACAAAAACTCAACCCTTTCATGAGTGACGATTAAAGCTCTGAAAACGCTATTAAGTATTAAAGTATTAAAGTAAAAATATTTTCACACATCTGATGGTTTTCCAATTGGCCCGTCTCCATTTCATAAGCCGTTTTCCTTCAGGCTCGTCCATTTTTATTCATGTGTCAAGCTGTGAAATATATATATATATGGTGCCTGAAACACTTCACCGTGAGCTTGTACGCAGAGATAGAGAAGAAAGAAACACAGTGCGCTATCTTAAAGAGACTTTCTTCATGTCCGCGCAGAGAATGTCAGGCGTTTCCTTGAAAGTTTGGCATCAAATACCCAAAAGTGACATCTTTTTATTTACCGTTCCTCCACAGAATGACATTTAAGATTTTTCCATCTCCAACCGTATTGTGGTATTATGAGATGACTGAGGAGCCGAGAGGTTCTGTGGCTCTTCTTTTATCTGTCTGAAATGGATTTTTATTTAATACTTCTTTTCTTGCAATAGATGCTTTACCCTTTCCTATGACCTTGGCGACCCACCACTCAAGGGTTCATATGGATTGAATAGCGACGTTAACGTGAACCAGGGTATTGGTGTTTATATGTTAGAAATTCGGTAGTTGCAGACACTTCTGCAGCAGAAACTATACAGTTTTCTCAGCAGCTCAGCTCTACTTTCCCAATATTAAATCAGCAGCTCTGCTCATCCTTTTATTGTCTATGAATCTGCTCTGATTTTAGTAGGTGGATCTGAAGCAGTTCTGGGTCATCGAGTTGTTGTCTTTAGGTGGTATGGAGCCCCCATTTCTTGGCCCACATCTTACTTACATCTCCACTGTGTCACATGGACGTGTTCAGGCCTGTATAGTCCCTTGTGGCCCCTCTACACGTGCCTGTCTATATACACAGGTGTTCCACGTCCATGATGCACAAAAAAACGTAGTGTAGATATAACCTTAGCGTTAACGTGTCCATTAACGCAGCGTAAATGCAACGTTTTATTTCAATGGGGAAAACGTGCTCATAAACGTGCACATGTCTTAAGCTAGCCATACACGTGTCGGATTCCATGTCCAATCGATTCATCATCCGATCGATTCTGGCGATTCTGCCGGGAATCGCAGGTGTGATCAATCGGCCAATTAAGAGTATCCATCGCTGCATACCACCTTGTCCAACGGATTCCGGGACGATTCCGTGTCCGATTCCACCTCACAAATGGCAACTCCCCCTGATCTGTGCAGAATCGGATCAAAAAAACAAACATGGTTCTCTGTCGGATCCGATTCTGGGCCCCCGAACGATCGGACGTGATCGGACGGACAAGGTGGGCTGCACACGATTCCGGCACGATCGATTCACGTGCACGCGCCCGGAATCGATCGGCCCGGAATCCGGCCGGAATCCGACCCGTGTATGGGGGCCTTTACTGTTACACAACCAATGTAATCACATGCTTTGCGTCACGCCGGTGTCAACGAATGCTAACATAGCTTCACGCAGGTCAAACAAACCCTATGCAATACAAATGGGGCCCATTTGCAGAGGGTCAAAATTTAGTTTTGACACAGTGGAGACATATCCTTTCTTAGCCTGAACACATCAACTTATCTCAACCCGGTGGAACACTCTCTATACTATTGGAACCTGCTGCTTGGTGAAAAGGCTGACTGCTTGTAAAATATTAAAAAGGAATATGGGTAGACTATTTCACATATTATATATAATGTAAATATGCAGAATGTTCCAGCAACATAGGCAGGTCTGGTCCATGCAGTACTCACTCCAAATTCCTCTAACTAAGTGATAAGCCCAGTGCCAGGAGTGGGGTCTTAGTTCCAGCAGAGTGTGCAGGGCTAAAACTTTTTCTGAACCCACTAACCAACTTATGGAGAGTCACGTTTTACAATCTGGCAATAACAACCTACCTATGAGCAGCTATTTACATATGGGAGTCTCTGCAACAGTTTTTTTTTCTTACAACGCAGAGTGGCAATGTAAATACACAAGTCATGCTATCAAAATAGCTTCAATTCACCCAGCTGGTTGGTCAGTAGTGATGGCCGAACTGCCCGCAAGGCGGACAGTTTGGCCGCGAACAAGCATGTTCGCCCTCCTTCACGCCGGCGGACAGTACGGGTGTTCAACCCGCCCTGTTCGCCGGCGAGAAGGAGCCTGCTATTCTTGCTCCAGTGGGATCATTAGCAGCGAGATCCCGCCGCAGGAAGAATATTTCACTGAAGACAGAGTGAAAAACCGGCTCGCAAAAAACACTGACGTCACATCCAGTCCGCACAACCAGGAACTATGCGTTGCAGGTGCCGGATGTGACGTCACATCCGGGTTTTCCAATTCAAATTCCCCGCCTAGAGGCGGGGAATTTGAATCTGTCCGCGAACGGGCGGACGGCGGACTTTTTTAAAAGTCCGCTCCGCCAGTTCGCGGACGGACACGGCCGAAGTTCGGCCATCACTATTGGTCAGAGAATGGGTACTGCTAGTGCTAATACAGCTAAAATCTCCCTCCAGGCAGTGGCTTTTTGGCTTGGTTAGGAATGGAACAATGTTCAGTCTCTTGGGATGCAGAGCTATTGCTATTTGGGACAAAAAAAAACTATTTATTATATATTATTTTTTTACATATTGGGACCATAAGACGCAGGGACACTTTCCCATTGATTTTAACAGTAAAAAAGTGCGTCTTATAGTCCGAACAATACAGTACTGCACATGGTACTCCTTAGCAAGGATGGCCCATTACTTATTCTGATCTTTCTGATGTTGTTTTCTGCAAAACCGAGAACACAAACTTTATTTCCACGCACTGCTGTCAACCGGCATCCATATCGATTAGCAGTTGTGCACGGCGTAACGAGACCCGCTCCACACTGACATCTCCCTTCGCTCTGTATCAGGTTAGATTTTGCTTCATTGATCTCGATCATCCAAAGTGTTCATCTTGCAGAGCATCCATTACTGGGATTGTGTCTCTGCCCGTGCAGACACCTTTTAATGATCTTTTTGGCTATCACTTCAAAGGGTGTGCAGGGAGGTGGAGAAGACTTGGGGAAGTTGTCAAAGGGAAAGGAGAAGGACTGGATATGAAAGACCAGGTGTATATTAACCCCTCGAGTGACCTGTATCATGTACTCAAGAACTAATTCCCTGACTGTGATACGGGAGATAGTGAGATGAAATCATCGATACACGAGACCTTTTCAGAAATGAAAGGTTGGTCTGCCTTCAAAAAAGCTACTGAGGGTAATACACTTTCTTATTTGGAGGGGCTGAAATAAAAAATATGCGGGTGTACCAGTATTGGGCCAATCAGTGCTTTGGCATAGGTGTCAGGGGATATAGCTCTTTGTGAGGTCCCATTCTATTGACCTTATAGAGGACTTTCGCTCCCATTGGCTGAATTGATAATCGGGGAAGGAAAATGCATGTATGTTGGTCTACATCAGTGGGTCCCCCTGGGGTGGCGCGAAGGCGCTGCCCCTCATTCTGAACATGTATTTGAATCGGGAGGAGGGCTCGATAATGTTGCTAAATAGAAAAGGGGGATCCTGCAAGTTTTGGAACCACTGGTCTACATTAAGGTTTCTCTGCAATAATCACACATTGTCCATTCCATGTGGTTAGGCTATGTTTCCACGGCGTTATCAGCTCAGTCGACCCCCTGCATTGATCGCATTCCTTGACAGGGATATAGATAAAGACGATCCATTTACACGCCTTCAATGGCATTGAACCAGTCCGCCAGTCAGTAGGTAAGCGTAATCCAGTACGACAATCTCCTTCCGGCAGACCGGCTCAATGCTGTGGAAACACCCAGTGCCTGTAGGAGTGTATATGGATCTACTGTCATGGACCTCGGCTGGTCATAGACCCAGCTGTAATGGACCTGGACCAGTAGAACTCTAATCTAGAGTTAGATACTCATGGTCCTTCTACAGTTTTGGCATTTATAAGAATGGGATGTAGAACATTACTTGACAATTACTGAAGTCCTCCATACGTACCCCTTTCCAATTAGTATTTCAGTTGAACTCTAAGCTTAGGTTGGCATCATGAGTTCTACATCACTATACAGAACTTATGCTCCAGTACACATAGTTCTGTGAAGTAGTAGTCGCTGGCCACCATCCCTAGAGAAGTAGAAGGACCAGTAGATACTTGTGAAACTTGGTAATGCTTGAGTTCTTAAACCTTCTGAGCGTTCTGCCCGAATGAACTCAGGCTGAGAAACTCAGCCCCAGTTAACTAGTGCGATGCTGTAGCTACCGCCGGATTCGTACGGCGGTCGGGAGCATCGGCATGTATGCCAATGCTTCCAGGTCCACCCCCGATTGCAACACCGGTGACGCGAAGGGGGCGGGGGTAGGCGGCGCCATAGACCTCCGTGTAACTGGAGGGGCATCGCCTTTTTTCAGCATAAATCCAGCGTCTCCAGTGACACCGGACTTATGTTTACAACCTCCAACTGGGCAGGCAATCACCATTGCCCGTGGTACGGTTATATAAAAAAACACACCACGGGCGAAACGCTCAGATGGTTAAGGAGCCAATGTAAAATGTTACTGTACTGTTGTGCGAGTGCAAAGTTTGGAAGTACTAACGACACCAGGTTCTTTATGGATAGATGTCTCAGTCCACTTTCCAGGTTCCGCTCACACCCCAATAACCGAAGGTCCACACAAGCCAGTGGGGGCTATTTACAGTTTATTAGGGATATTTACATCTGTAGCTCCAACTCCCGAGGGCAGAGAAGGGGTTCATACATGGGGAATGCGTTGTTGTGCCGCGACCGTGGTGCTGGAACCATTCGGTTGGGTGTTGGTACGGACTTTCCTCTGGGTCCAAGGCTGTAGCTGAGGTACTCCAGGGAGATGTTGCAATGCAGATGGCAGAAGCCAGAGAGCAAGAGAGCAGGAGAGCCCAGAACATTCTGAGGTGTTCCCATTTATGTCCTTAGACAGAGGCTGGCATAAGGCCTGTTACTGGGCAGGACTAACTCTGTTACATTTTGGAGGGAAAACTCGGTAGTAAACACCCAGCCTCATGGTGAGAGCAGCACGTACACAGCAGGTGTGACCCTTAAGGGGACACACTCAGTAATAAGCAAACATTGAGCATATATTACAGCAATATAAAGCACATATACATATAGTTATGTGGCCCTTTCTCGGGTCACCTACAACCTTGTTAGGCAATTGATGTTTTTGGATGCTTCTGAGTGGCCTTCTTCAAGGAAACTACACTGAACACATAGACCTCATGGATCAGCAAAAGCTGTGGCCATCAAATATGCAAGTGTCCTTGGAAGTCACCATACAGAGGACACCACCTCAGGCATCTCGGCACCATTAGCCACCAGTGTTCACCGTAGACACGCACAACAGCAAGTATGATATGAGCTCCCACACCAGCCAATTACTGGTCACATGATGCATCCCTGCTTCCCCACCTGCCACCAACCACCATAACTTTACTAGCTGACCTTGTTAAAAAATCTCTGTTCCCTCATAATTCTTTGCCATGCCTCGTAAAATTGCGAATGTTTAGTAATGAGGCGACCTGTTTGCGTTCCTGTTGTCTAATCCACCGGCAGTTTAGGTTAATTGACAGATGAATAAACTAATGATAAAGTTCCCATTGAAAGGAATTGCTTTGCGTCATTAAAACTTTATGATGTCATAAAACTCCCCAGAAAAGCCTCAATAATAAACGGCGCGCAGACACGATTCGGTGAATCACGGGCAGTTTTTCGCGCTGATGTATATTTCTCCGGCCGTCCTTTTGTATGTCGCAGGATATTATGTTTGGATTAGTTTGATTGATTTTTCCATCTTCGCCGCTTTACAATTGGTGGCGGTCTTTGTGCGGCTGTTTACAACATCAGAGGCGCTTCATCATGTTTAATGGTCATTGTATAAACAGCCAATCAGCAAGTGTTCGTCATATCTTTGTTGATGATATTTTTTTATAATTTGATGAGGTGGCACTTAAATTACCAGATTTTTTGGACCATAAGACGCACTCTTTTGCCTCCAAAAGTGTTCCTGGAGGGAGAAATGAGGGTGCGTCTTATGGTCCAAATGTGTGGTAAAATAATATTTTGGGGGGTCTCATGCAGTCAGCCTCTTGATTGGCCGGCCGGGACTATGATATGCCGCTCAGTGTCCTGAAAAGCAGGCAAGGATCCCATCCTGGCAGGGGAGACACACATAGTCATGGCAGTACAGGGCGTACTTACATTGCATCTGGCTGTCAGCCAAAGAGGGGAGAGATCTGCAGCGTCACCCTCCGCCCCTCTATACCCCGATGTGTGAGAAAGAAGACGTGATCTGTGTACTGAGAGCAAGTGTTCACTAGGGACAGCTTGTGGCTGAAATTGATATTGCATTATGGTCCGAAAAATACGGACAGCCAAAGAGGGGAGAGATCTGCAGCGTCACCCTCCGCCCCCTGTACCCCAATGTGTGAGAAAGAAGACATGATGTTATCTCTATACTGAGAACAAGTGTTCACTAGGGACAGCTTGTGGCTGAAATTGATACTGTATTTTTCGGACCATAATGCAATATCTTCTCTAGCTTGGCCTTTTAAGGATGGAGTCATGTTTGTTGCCAATCCAAGGATTATCTTTATTCAACGGAAAGTCCAGATCTCAATTACAAGGGCTCTGGCTGTAAAACTTTCGCCATCATAAAGTTGTAGTTCCTACATGGCTTTTAGAACAGACCATTGATGCCTACACAGGGGCGCCCCTGGGGGGGGGGGGGTTGCTACCAAGTCCTTCATCGACTGGCACCCCTTGCACACAGTGTTGGCGAGCTTTGTCCATTCTCTTTTCACTGTGTTGGTGGTGAGTTGACCAGAGCAAATGGGTTTTACTTAGGGCAATATGGGTGGATGCCACGCCCCCCCCCCCTATGATGCCCCCCTGGGCAATTGCCCATATGTAAAACTGCCACTGTGCCTACATGATACCACCCCATAGTGTCAACAGTTGGAGGTGGCAAGGTCTCCTAGGAAAGGTTCTCCTACTGGAGAACCCATAGCGAACCACATGACTATCAAGTTCTGCTTAGGTTGGATTCTCCTGTTTTCGCCTACACAGTAAGAAGAAATAAGAAACGATCATGTGATCCTGACCAGCCAATCTGATTCATCATTTGGTTTTCCATGTATTTTCCTAGGACCCTATATTCTGCATTAGGGGGCATGTAACATGGTAAGGTACAGAAAGACCCTCACCCATGTCATTCACCATATATACAAACCTAGCAACAGGAGGGGCATAATTGACTGGCAAAGTAGGGTATGCGGAACAAGATATGGAAGACCTGTCCTTTCAGCATTAGTGTAACCCCCCTAGGGCCCATTTACCCCTCTCTGTATCTGTTAACACTCTCATTAATACTTGTTTTGACACTTGTTTCATTAAGGCATCCTGTTCACTTTAAATGGAAAACTAATGAGTCTCCATGTATGGAAAAGCAAAGCTGTACTATTTTTGGATCAGACTACGGCAAATGGCACATTTACATCTGTTCATGGGTATAGGGTTAATGTGTACTAGCAAGTTGGATCATAGATTGATCTTAAATACCTACATGTGTAAAGAGCATAATGGTTTAGTGGTGATGAGCTCTTAGCCTATGTGTTGGCACCATAATAGGCCTTGATGGATTGGCCAATGGTGAATGGTGGCGGTCAATATAAGTTTTTTTCTTTGTTTTTCCTTCAATTTTTTAGATTGGTGACAGGTTCTCTTTACATAAAAAAACATAGGAATAAACATAAGAAAAGCTGATGCTATACTTGGTCTTCACAGTGGTCCGACTTTATTTCTGCTGGGCTGATTCACAAAAGCAAACCCTACAGTTCTAGTTCTACTTTAAACTTCTGTAGTGTAGTTGCCCTGCCAGAGTTAGGTATGGTCCCCTTTAAGATGCCTTTCCATTAGGCCCCGAGGGGTTTATAGAGATGGCCCAGGAATAGGAGGGGCAGTCCAGAGGTACTACTCCTGATGAGATTGCAGCAACTGGGCACATTAGCTGTCTCCAGGAATGCAGCCCTCCATCATTCTGCTTTGCATGCAGGCAGCCGGGGCACCACTTCGGCTGCCTAGGCACTACGTAAGGCAGTGGGAGGGGCACACTCATAACAAGCTCCCCTCCTGCTGTCAGAAAAAGATTTTATTTTTACAATTAGGATCTCAGAAGTATCAGGTGAGCTGCAGCTGATACCGCTGAGTGACCTCCTAGATCCGCGTTAAGTTCCGTTGTTCATGAAATAAAATAGTTTTCGCAGCACGTGCGCCTACTCTTGCGGTTGATCCTGAACCTAAAGCCCCCCATACACTACATACAATTACCATGCAATTTCTGTACAACCAACTTTTCTTCTACCAAAACAATGTAATATGAGGACCTTTCTACACCTTCCAATCACTATGTATTCTATCAGGGAGGACCCAGCACTACATAGCAGTGATATATACCTTCCAATCACTATGTATTCTATCAGGGAGGACACGGCACTACATAGCAGTGATATATACCTTCCAATCACTATGTATGCTATCAGGGAGGACCTGGCACTACATAGCAGTGATATATACCTTCCAATCACTATGTATTCTATCAGGGAGGACCCGGCACTACATAGTTGTTGGTAGGTCTCATGGAAATTGTATGGAGGAATCTAAAGGTGTATGGGGGGGGGCTTTACACTCCTATTTGTGCTACTTTATTAACTAATAGAAAGTTACAAATTAAATTACACCCTCAACGCCGCTATGTGACTTTGCGCAGTCCTTGATACACACGTGTGAACCGCCAAGATGTCATTAACGAGCGCTGAAACCGCGCCGCCAAAGGATATCCTGCCCGCTCTCCCTTTTTTCTACCTCCTTCGCTAGAGATCAGAAAACAAAGGAAGGGAAATTGAGATTGCATGAGAATTGACCCACTTACACTGCCTGAGCATGTATTAGAAGCCGCCGAGTGTCTTCGGCTCAGCTCCCAGTAGTTTAAAAAAGTGTCTACTTAATTAATATCGCCGATTTAACTAGACCTGGAAAATGTAGCACATCCGGGTAGTAGCGCGTTTTAATACCTTGCAGCAGCTTGTTAAATAAATTAACTCTGAACGCTTTTATTTTTACATTATAAGGTTTGCGGGGAAAGCTGAACCTGGAAGAGCTGGACAAAAACACGCAAACTACTGTATGTGTATAGAGGGATCATGTAATCAATGATAGTGACAGCATTGGACCATACTTAAAGGTGTCATAAGCCCCCCATACACCTTAAGATCGATCCATACAATCTCCATTAGATCTACCAACAACAATGTAGTATAGTGGCCTCCCTGATAGAATACACAGTGATTGCAAGGTATATATCACTGCTATGTAGTGCTGGGTCCTCCCTGATAGAATACATACAGTAGTGATTGGAAGGTATATATCACTGCTATGTAGTGCCGGGTCCTCCCTGATAGAATACATAGTGATTGGAAGGTATATATCACTGCTATGTAGTGCCAGGTCCTCCCTGATAGAATACAAAGTGATTGGAAGGTATATATCACTGCTATGTAGTGCTGGGTCCTCCCTGATAGAATACATAGTGATTGGAAGGTATATATCACTGCTATGTAATGCTGGGTCCTCCCTGATAATATAGATAGTGATTGCAAGGATTAGAAAGGTCCTCATATTACATGGGTTTGGTAGAACAAAATTTGATTGTACAGAAATTGTATGGAAAGATTGTAAGGTATATGGGGGGCTATAGAGGCATATATATGCGCTAGATCGTTTGTCGCTAGAGATGGTCGAATAATTTTTTCAAAAATTCGACAATTTCGAGTTAATTGCAAAGCCCCTGAACATGGTATCACCACCAAACTTGCTGGAGATGTAGAGAAGTGTTGGGGGTATGCTACAAAGTATGTCTCTAACACAAATAGTTTTTGCACAAATTAAGTTCAAAGTCAAGTATAAATTTCTAAAATCGGAATTTCGACTTTAATTTTTAACTTAATTTATGTAATAACGACATGTGCTAGAGCAAAACTTTCAAATGTTCCCACAACCCTTCTCTACATCTCCAGCAATTTTGGTGATGATACCATTTTCAGGAGCTTTGCAATTTACTCACAAAGTTAGCAAGTCGAAAAATTCGACCATCTCTACTTCCCACCTCACACTTCATCTGCACATGCAGGGTTGAAATATAGAAGGGAGGGGACATAACACTTAAGGCCCCCATACACCTTACAATCTTACCATACAATTTCTGTACAATCACCTTTTCTTCTACCAAAACCATGTAATATGAGGAGCTTTCTAAACCTTCCAATCACTATGTATTCTATCAGGGAGGACCCGACACTACATAGTAGTGATCTATACCTTCCAATCACTATGTATTCTATCAAGGAGGACCCGGCACTACATAGCAGTGATATATGCCTTCCAATCACTATGTATTCTATCAGGGAGGACCCGGCACTACATAGCAGTGATATATACCTTCCAATCACTATGTATTCTATCAGGGAGGACCCAGCACTACATAGCAGTGATATATACCTTCCAATCACTATGTATTTTATCAGGGAGTACCCGGCACTACATAGCAGTGATATATACCTTCCAATCACTATGTATTCTATCAGCGAGGACACTATACTACATTGGTAGATCTAAAGGAAATTGTATGGAGTGATCTCAAGGTGTATGGGGGCTTTATCCAATCGTGGCGAAAGTGACATCACTGAGTCATGGCAGTGACACTCTGTGACCTCACTTCTTGTAAATTTATAGGGCTGTGCCATTAGAAACGTTGAGAACCACTGCTTTACGGGATCCCAACAATTCAATTAAATCTTTCATTAATCGAAAAACTTTTTGAAAACGTTATCTGAAAAAGTAACACAAAGCTCAGCGTTCTATGAAGATAAATAACAATGCAGCGCCAAACAATAACCGTAACGTTTAATAGCGGGTTGCGTGCTCCCATCGGAGAATAATGGGGTGACTCTAAAGCCCGGCGTTACTCTTTAAAGAATCATTTACGGTGAATTGTTATGGTTTTTTCTTTCAGTGGGATTAAAGACTAAGTTTATGAGCCACCACAAACCCAGTAGTGACCCGCCGCAGAACCGAGGAAGAGACAATAACCGTTCCCGTCTTGGATGTTTTAAAAAATATATGTTTTTTAGGAGTTCAAGTGAACTTTATCATCTATCATGGATTCTGAGCTCGCCTGCCGTATCCGCGGTAACGCTGAGGAATCCACAATGGCACATAACAACATGGCCGGGCCCGTATAGTGGTCATAAATACGTTATGCTGTACATTAGCCGACGCGGTTAAGTGAAATACGACCCGACGTTCGGTTTGTCTTCGTGCTGTAAGTGCTTACTTAGCAGAATATACAAGATTGGGAAGTGTAGCCTTTTGTATCATTCAATATATATGTTGGACAGCAGAATGGTGTTTATTATAGAGGTTACGCTCATACTGCGATCCGCGGGATGTAATGACTGCCAGGGCTGTTTAGCTCGATGGCAATTATGGCACTTTGCACCAAAATGCAGATGGACAGGGGCGGTACTAGGGAGATCGGCGCTCTAGGCACCCCCTCTGACGGCTGACCCCCCAGTCGCGAGGGGCATGAGGTGA
>CM070034.1:171521866-171535719 GCA_036250615.1 Ptychadena robeensis
GGGGGGGGGGGGCAGGGATGGAGTGGCTTGTGAGGTCTATATCACCCCCTATCCACATCCCCGCCTCACCAACACTGGCAAACATCTCCACTTCCGGGGAGAGTGAGGAGGTGAGTCTCCTCTACTCTCTCCCCAGGCAAGTGCGCAGATAGGGGAGAAGACATCTGGGCATCGGAAAAACTTGTGATCACGTAATTATATTGAGGTAAATTGCCAAAGAAGATCATTGAACTGGGGGTGCAATGCCATGGGTGGCCACTGGGGGTCGATCAATGATCTTCTATGGCAATTTGCTTCAATATAATTATATGATCACAAAATTTTTTTTTATTATCAGCACTTTTAGTGCCATTCATGAAAATAAAGATTTCTGGTGGTAGGTCCGCTTTAACAAGTCCACCTAAATGTGACGGACTATTACTAGATATACCATGACCGGGGTGACCAGTAGCTGCTAACCCTCGTTTGTAAAGTTTATGACTCCACATGTGAAAGTCATTGAAGCTTCTTGGTTGGTCCAACACAGTGATTCCCAAACTTTCCTTATTTTTGAGCCCCCCCTCCCTATTCAAACACAGGTAAAGAATGGGGGCCTGCACCCCCCTGGAATACCTTTGTGCCCCCCAGTTTGGGAACCACTGCTCCAACAGTTTCATCAACAGAGACGGCAGGTTGCGATATGACCTCCTAAGCCTCAATTTACATAGGAAATCTTGTGGTTTCGGGGTGTTTGAGGAAAGCTGTGCACTCCTGCATTTCATCCCTCGCCATGGATTAAGCGGTATAACCCAATGACAGGTGTACTTGGGGTGATATAGAGCATCACATAGAACGGAACACACTTCAAAGACATCCACCCTAATACCGATAACTGAGTCACGCGGAGAATATCCCTTTTTGTTTAAATGTTGTGACCTTGCTCTGGAAGAACCCCGCTGCTGCGAAACCATCCGGTCGAGATAAGTTACTGAGTAATTAATACCCTGGAACATATTCATTTCAGCGGCGGCATTAGGATTTACCAGCATGCAGCGCAAAGACATAAAAAGCATTTCGCCAGACACATGCTACATATCCTCAGCCTACTCCTTTTCCAATTTGCAATCCAATGAAATGTATTCAGGTGTAGAGCAATGTATAAATCACTCTGCGGCGATCCTGTGTAGCGCCACAACAAGGGAATAAATCACAAATAGGCCATCAATGGAAATGAATATTTGAAATATTTTTTTCCACTTTTCCATATAAAAAGATTATTTTCTGCTGTAACTACAATTTGCTGATGCGTACCTGATATTAATGACCATGTGCTCATTGGTTTTCTTGTGACTGTCCACTAGAGATGGTCGAATTTTTCGACTTGCTAACTTTGTGAGCTGATTGCAAAGCCTCTGAAAATGGTATCATCACCAAAATTGCTGGAGATGTAGAGTAGGGTTGTGGGAACATTTGAAAAAATAAGGTTTTGCTCTAGCACATGAAGTTTTTACATAAATTAAGTTCCAAATTAAAGTCGAAATTCCGATTTTCGAAATTTTGACTTGACTTTGAACTTAATTTATGCAAAAACTATTTGTGTTAGACACATGCTTGTTTTTTGGGAGTATACCTTCTCTACATCTCCAGCAAGTTTGGTAATGATACCATGTTCAGGGGCTTTGCAATTAACAAGAAATTGTCGAAATGGTTGAATTTATTTAAAAAAATCCGACCATCTCTACTGTCTAATCCAATCGAAGAGACAATAAAAAAAGGGACCAGTTCAAAATGGAAGGCTAAATACTATAGTTTTCAGACTATAAGAGTCACGTTTTTCCATGGAAAACAATGGTCTGAATATGTAAAAAAAAAAAAACTTACAGAGACACATTTTACAATCTGGAACAAACAACTTACCCATAAGCAGCTATTTACATATGGGAGGAGAAGAGATGAGTCTTTGTCACATCACAAAGAATTGCCTCTTGGAACTGGCCTTTTGGCTTGGCTGCAAGAATATAGAGTCAATCCTGCCTAATAAGTTTGTACATAATGTATATATTTACTTTACATTTTCTCTCCAAAACGATGGGGTGATTCTTATGGTCCGGTGCGTCTTATAGTGCGAAAAGTGCGATACTTGATCAGATGTTTTGAAGCCACCAAGCTGCTTTCCTGTTAGGTGGGTGGACATGAAGACATGCCTTTTTTTGCAGGGGAAATTGCTCTGATAAACATTTTTCATCTGTCTAAAAGGTACCTCTTAAGAGGGGCGCAGGCTGCACCTTTACGAAGGGTGGAGGGTTCCCCCTAAGGGGGGAGGAAGGTACCCCTTTACAGGGGGCAGAGGGTATTGCTTAAGGGGGGAGGAGGGTACCTCTTTAGGGGGGATGGAGGGTACCCCTTAAGGGGAAAGGAGGGTACCCCTTAAGGGGGGCAGAGGGTAACCCTTTACGGGGAAAGGAGGGTCCCCTTAAGGGGATGAAATCCCCTTTTAAAATAAATGTATATTTCCCCATCGTGTTCACAGGCTTGTAATTATCCTTCCAGTGGCCTCTGAAACACGTAGGAAAATAGCTGCTACTTTATTTACCCATCTGTTGTTATGAGGCTGTAATCGAATAACGAGAATCCGCAATTAATACATTTAGGAGACGAGCTTTTCCCCAGGGTTATTAATAATAATATGAAATGTACAGAAAATTTACTCATTATTATAGACTTCCTGGTTTAAAATGATAGATGTTACCGTTCAGTGAGTAAGTGTCTGTTTGAAATTACCGGGTTACAGCCTTGATTTATCATTGGTTGGCGTAATATAGGTCGGTCATATAGGACGCTGTTTTAAAGATTTCCGCTTGAAATATAAAAATAATCCAATTAATATACTTCCTAGCAGATTTTGCTTCATCTGATTCTGTTCTATAGGTGCATTAGAATTTTTCAGTGAATCTTTACACATTAAAGGAACCATGATCCCCCTGGTGAATGCAACATTTTGGCACACCGCTGCATGGTGTCATTTTCAGGTTGGTTGCCTCCCCTCTGTCCAGTCAATCTGATGAGTTCATGGTCAGTGTCATGGGCCCATGACAATCTAGGTGAAGGTGGGTTGAATGATTCTGTCTGTGCTGCCTCCCCCTCTGTCCAGGCTATATGAACAGAGTCCATGGTCTATGTCATGGGTACAGGACAGTGTAGGTGGAGGTGGGTTGCATGATTCTGTGTGTGCTGCCTCCCATTTGTCCAGTCAATCTCAACATAGCTCACGGTCCATATCATAGGTCCATGACAACCTAGGTGTAGGTGGGTTGAATGATTCTGGTTGTGCTCCCTCCCCTCTTTTTAGTCCATGATCCTTGTCATGGGCCCACCTAGATGTAGGTGGTTTATTAATTCTGGCTGTGGCCTCCCCTATGTCAAGTCAATCTGATAAGTCCATGTCATAGGTCATTGACAGCCTAGGAGTAGGTGGGTTGAATGATTCTGTTGTGTTACCTTCCCTCTGTCCAGTCAATCTTAACAGAGCCCATGGTCCATTTCATCGGTCCATGACAGTCTAGGTGGAGGTGGGTTGAATGATTCTGTTGCCTCACCTCTGTCCAGTCAATCTTAACAGGGCCCATGGTCCATGTCACGGGGCCTTGACAAGCCTAGGTGTAGGTGGGTTGAATGATTCTGGCTGTATTACCTCCCCTCTGTCCGGTCAATCTGAAAAGTCCATGTCATAGGTCATTGACAGCCTAGGTGTAGGTGGGTTGAATGATTCTGTCTGGGCTGCCTCCCCTCTGTCCAGGTTATCTGAACAGAGTCCATGGTCCATGTCACAGGTCCTTGACAGCCTAGGAGTAGGTGGGTTAAATGATTCTGTATGTGGTATTCTGGTTGTGCCTCCCATCTGTCCAGTCAATCTGAACATAGTCCACGCCCATGGTCAGTGTCATGGACCCATGACAATCTAGGTGTAGGTAGGTTAAATGATTCTGGTTGTGCTGCCCCCCTCTTTTCAGTCAATCTGAACAGAGTCCATGATCCTTGTCATGGGTCCATCTATTTGTAGGTGGTTTATTGATTGCCTTCCCTATGTCAAGTCAATCTGAAAAGTCAATGTCATAGGTCCTTGACAGCCTAGGTGTAGGTGGGTTGGATTATTCTTGCTTTGTTGCCTCCCTTCTGTCCAAACAATCGGATCTAGTCCAAGGTCAGTGTCATGGACCCATGACAGACTAGTTGTAGGTGGATTGAATGATTCTGGCTGTATTACCTCCCCTAAAGTTAATCTAAAGAGTACATAGTCCATTTCATAGATCCACTACGGCCTAGGTGTGGATGGGATAAATAATTCTGGCTGTATTACCTCCCCTCTGCCCAGTCAATCTGAACATAGTCCAAGGTCAGTGTCATTGGCCCATGACAGCCTAGGTGTAGGTGGGTTGAAGGTTTTCATTAAACCTGGAAGTTGGATACTGAATGCTGTAAAAGGACATTTTTTTGGAAAGGGAAGTTCCCTTTTAAATTAATTTTACACAAATATAGATGTTATAAATCAATCTTTAGCCATAAGAAGGTTAAAAAATCAGATCACCCAATGGAATGGCATATCAGAAAGATCCATCCCACTTTATCCAGTGGAAGGCTGAAGCTTATTGATGTTGTCTGTGCCTCGACGCTTTCGGCGCAAAGTTTCAGTATGATGGAGTAAAATTTACCTTCCATTATTCTTCACTAAAATCGTGTTTTTCATGAATCTTCTAATACGAACGCAACCTTCAGTAGATGAATAACGCAACAGTGGAGCCTCACAGGATTCTCTATATTAAAGTTTAATACTGTTCAACCTTGAATAGTGGAAACTGTACAATATTTAAAGATATAAAAAAGATAACAGAACATATTAACTAAAAGCACTCTTTAGAATGGCGATCAGCAACTTCCAGGCAATATTGGTTGTAAATATTTCATAGATATTGCAGCGGGAGAAAAGGGCACAAGGTAAAGCAAGACAACTGGCTTCCAGATTAAAGAGACACTGTTCTTCTTCTTTAACTTTCCTACAATGTTATACAAGATACATTTATGTTATTTCATGTATGGTTTTATCCAGTGGCGGTTTTGGGCATGGGCACAATGGGTGGCATCTGGGCAGATGCCTCCCCCCATCGCGCCTGCTTATCAATCATTCGGCCACCCAGGAAAAGAGATTGTCTGGAGGAGGTCTGTGACTCACCAGCACCCCCCATTCCCCTCCAGTGACCGGAGATGCTTTCCAGGGAGGATATTTGTACAGTGAATGTTTGACAAGTTGGGACATCATCTCAACGGTCTCCCCAGCAACACCCCCCCCCCCCCAATCTCCATAGGGCGCTGATCTCCCAAGGACCCCTTTTGTTTCTATCTGTAAGATTATGAAGACATCCAAAAGCCATGAGACTGCTGGGTGCCGCCATCTTGAATCTGTTGCAACTCTATTGACATTTGGAGCAAAGCTGATTGACCAGCAATGATATTGACGGGCATTATCCTCGTAAAGTTGAGAGCAATAGCTTTAATGGACATGAAAAGATATGGCCCAGATGAAGGCAAGAGTCTTTTTCTAACTTTTTCAACAATTTCTGTGATGAAAACTTGCAAATTGTTAGTGAGTAAATGTAAATAACATACTTTAAAGCGGTTTTACACTCAAAATAAAAAAACAGACATACATTAAACAGACACAATACTCACCTGTCAGCAGTTCAGATGCTGGGAAGCTGCTACACAAAAAATACCCCACACTAAACTCTCTTCACTTGCTTGGAGTTCTCATGCTGGCATCTTTGCTCATGGCATCTGCAGACTTCCACCCACACTGACCCCCCCTTTCCTCCACTCGGAGATCGGAGCTGCAGAGACTCGTAGGGGAGGGGGGGGTGTAAAGAGGGGGATTCTGCTGCTGCTGATTTCCTGCCTGGGAGAGATCTCCCAGACACCACTTCGGCTGCCTAGGCGAGATGTAAGGCAGTGGGAGGGGACCACACGTAACAAGCTTCTCTCCAGCTGTTAGAAGAAGATACTTTTTCTACAATCAAGGATCTCAGCATTATCGGCTTAGCTGTAGCTGATGATGTTGAGTGACCTCCCAGGTGGTAGGTCCGCTTTAAGTTCTGTATGATTGACGTTTGTCAGTTGAGGGCCCCAAGCAAATTCAGCATTTTATTTATGTAGGGAATTGCATGCAAGAAGAAGTATGAGTTCAAGAAGTTCTAGATTATGGTTGTCCAACCCCAACACTCAATAGTCCATGTACAGCTTTATCTGGAATGGGCAAACTAAGGCCTGGGGGCCAGATCTGGCCCATTTAGCTTTCTTTTCCAGCCCTTCATCACCTAAATGTTCCTCTCTACTTGTTCTCTTAATAAGTGCACATAATGCCTAGAGGTGTCCAAACGTTGCCTTGGGGGCCATGCAGTGGCGTGATCATGACACTGTGGGCGCATCCTCATGGTGACAGCAGGCAGCTTCTAGGATTATTTCTGCTCAGTGCAAATGAATTTTGAAAAGATAACAATGACCCTGTCACAGTTTGGTCACACTTTCATTAGTGATGTCAGCGATGCACAGAGTCAGAGTTGGCACACCCACCCTATGGTGGGTGTGCCAACTCCATGCAGGCTCTGGGTCTGGTCCCTTTATCAAATTTAACCTCCCTAGCGCACTGCCTGTACCGCACCGTTTTTAACAGTGTGGTACAGGCAATGGCAGCAGTGTATGAGGTACACTGCCTGCCATTTCCTCCCTCCCCCCTCCCCTCTCCATACAGCCAGTGTCATTTATGACACCAGCTGGGAGGGCTGGAAAGCAGAAGCCCCTCCATTAACATGGAGGTCTATGGCACTGCTCACCCTCGTCCCCTTCCGCGTCACCGAGATCAGTGAAGCCAGAAAATGCTGCGGCTGGAAGCAGCATCGCCGTAGCTTTCCGGGAATATGCATCTTTCATGGGAGCACAGCTCATCCAGAGTTTGTTCTTCACACAAACTCTGGACGAGATGGGCTCGTCATGAACGCTAAGAAGGTTAAAGGTAGCCTTACACCTTACAGGCGATTCTGCCTCGACAGATCGACTTCAGCATGATGGCGTCATCCTGCTGCCGCCAGCCTCTCAGCTGATCGGCGGGCACCCTTTGTGTGCCGGCCATTACTTTTAATGGGACTGCCGTCCCCATTCAAAGCAATGGGATCGGCCGGAAATTTACCGGCATGTCGAATCACCTTGCAATCCGACATGCGGCAAATCCCTGGTCTATCTCACCAAGTGGGGCCACCCGATTGTCGGGAGCAGGCACGGCGGTTGATCGGCCGGAAAATCGGGTCATGTATGGCTACCTTTAGAAGCCAATGTGGCCCACGAGTCACTCCTGGGCTATATACAAATCTGGGCAACCATCCAATTTTTTGGGGCAATGCCGGCTCAGAATTACAGCACTACCATTGTTTGCTGAAGGGAAACATTTTCTTCTACCTCAACCTAGTGGTAATCAGTTATGTCTAGCTTTATGGTTCCTCCAATGGCTGAAATGAATGTTCCATATGCACTGCAGTAGTCTTTACTTAACTGGATTCTTAATGAGCAGTATTCATCAATGTATCTTTAGCTCATGCACCAATGTTAATTCCTTGCTTATCTTTGCAGCATCAGATATGAACAGTAATGACGGAAGTAGCTCTGTCCCCGATGGAAGCTCCAGCCTTTCATCATTCAATAGTTAAATTAGAACCAAACTGAAAATATCTTTTGGAGTCCGGAAGGAGCTCTATCACTCGAGAGAGATTTCTACGAATTAGGCGCTCGGAATTCTTTTGTGTTCAGAGACAGAAGTGTGAAGTAGTTTGCTGGCAGGGTTTGCTGTAGGGAACATCAGAATTACAAAGCTGCAGTGTCATCTTCAGCTCGGATATGATTATCCAAGGCAAGCCATGCCTGCAACAAAGCGAGACGCGGAAGATGCTTAAAGGGGCGCGATTATCCCTATCCAATCCCAGAAAGATATAGGAATATATACATTCTGCAAAAGACACTTTGTACTTTCATTTCAAACCAAGAATACAAGTGTGGCCAGGCTGTGGAGATGTGGATGTGTTTAGAAAGACATTGGAATGGTAAAAATTTTATTTGGTGCAACATTGCTGGAAGTCCGAAAGCTTTTCCAGACTGTATTTTGCTGGCAACATAAGACGCAACCCTCTATACAGAGGTCCATGCTTTTTCCTGTCAGCTTTGGGTGGTCGTCTTTGACTACTACAGAAAGAAGTGATTGCTAAGCAGCCAACAGAGAAATGCTAGCTGCTCTGCAATCACTTTCCACACTGGCCAGCAATGTGACCGGCCTAACGGATTCCAGGAGATAGGGAAGCCGTCAGAGAGAAGATCTGCCTGTAGGGTTCTGCTTCCCCGCCTCCTGGAACTCTTGCTGGCCCACTTCTGACCATATTGTTGGCCAGTGAGGAAAGTGATTGCGGAGCAGCCAGCATTTCTCAGTGAGGAAAGTGATTGCGGAGCAGCCAGCATTTCTCAGTGAGGAAAGTGATTGCTTCTGCCTCCACCAGTTAAGCTCAGTTCTTGGCCCACCTGGGGGTGAATTGTGAAGGTGCGACCACCCCCTTCCGAATAGTCTTCTGATCTAGAAGACACACGCATATTTTCCCCCAATTTTTGGGTGGAAGGAAATCTAAGTCTTAACCTCCCTAGCGATATGCCCGAACCCAGTTCGGGCAAAGGGAAGCTGCAACTATCGATACGCCCGAACTGGGTTCGGGCACATCGTGGGAGCTCACCTGCTCCGCCGCCGCCATCTTCTCCCGCCGCCATCTTCCATCTTCTCCCTCCGCCATCTCTCCCTCGGCTTCTTCCGGGTCCCGGAGTGACGTGTGACGTCACGGAGGCGGGACCCGGTCCCCGGTCTTTTTTTAAATCTTTCTTTTTTAACTTTTGAGCTGGATTACAGAAATGTCTTTCTTTAATCCAACTCAAAGTGGATCCCGCTATCAGAAACGCTCGCGCTGCGAGGTACAGAAACTTTTTTTTTTCTTAGATTTTTTTTTTCATTTTTTCACATTTGTTTTATTTTGATTGGATTGGATAAATATTTTATAAATGTTTTATCCAATCCAAATCAAAAGAAAACAAGTGTAACCTTCAAAAAAAAAAATTTTTTTTTCTGTACCTCTAAAGCCGATTTTGCGAATGATCACCATGCGCATTCGGGGTAAGCGCTTGGTGATCAATTGCAAAATGAACGCGTCCACCTGGAGCAAGTACTGGCGCAGTCTGATCGTGAATCCAACTGCGCCCGTGCCGGAATCAGGCGCAACCGCTGGCTCTCTGTGTGCCTGCAGCATTTCTACAAAGCTGCAGGCACACAGAGCCTTTCCGCCCCTATCGGCGTCACCGGTGACGCCGATGGGGGCGGAAGGGCAAAACACTGTATCACTTTTGGTACAGAAATCTGCACCTCAGTGAACCGCCAGGGAGGTTAAAGACCAAAAATATTGTTACCTCTGTAAAAACGTCCATTGATCCTCCCTAGTATTCCCCAGCAATGGGGACCGGGAAACCAATGCCTCCTCCATAACATGGAGATCTATGGCATGGCAAAAGCCCACCTCCCTGTTGAAGAGGTGGTACCAGAAGCGATCTGCGGGTCTGCCACGATTCAGAATCCTCACCGAGGATAGGCAAGTATGCCCGATCCCAGCTCGGGGTGAGTTTGTTTTGTAACTCTACACATCCCCAATGCGATCGATGACCCCCACATTGTGGGGGACGGGAAACCCAATGCCTTCCTCATTACATGGAGGTCTATTGGCCCCCGCCAAACTCCCAACACTTCTCCATCCCTCCCCCCTGTGCCTGCCGAAGGTTAGTTCAAGTATGAATGACCGTCCCCAGCTCGGTGGTGAGTTTGTTTTGTAACTCTACTACACATCCCCAATCGCGATCGATGACCCCCCCCAGTGACATTGATGGGGACCGGGAAACCCAATGCCCTCCTCAATTACAATGAACATGGAGGTCTATGGCCCCGCCAAACCCCAACACTGCCATCCTCCCCCTGGCCCGCTGAAGGTAGGCAAGTATGCCCGATCCCAGCTCAGGGTGAGTTTGTTCTGTAAACAAACTGCCCGACCTGGGTACTGGCAAACTGCCAGGGAGGTTAAGGCTCTTGGAGGACATTACCATTGACCAATGTCAAACACATCTCCAACGATTGCCCATTACATCCAATAGTAATAGAAATACATGTCAATGCACAGACACGCATAGGTGTGAACGGGGTTTCGTTGGAGCCTTTTACAGTGTTCCTTGTTCATTAATTACTCAATAAAATATGAAAAAAGGAATAAAGTACAAAACCATGAAAACCATAAAAAGGAAATCCTATTTTCTAGCTGTAACCATCCACCTCTTCCCCACTGCCCACTGTGTTATTATGTTCCCTCTAATTTATAATAAATTACACATCTCGGTGGTAAGATTGGCCTTGTATTGATAAACCGGGCAAATTGTGTTTGGAGTTTATATAGAATAGGCTTATTTATTTTCATGAGCTGAAGGCATTAATCTTCCGGGATTGCTGTGCATGTTTAAGGTGCGTACGGCCTCTACTCCCGTATTTTGATTAATAGAAAGCGTATTGAGGAGGCAGCTGAAAAATTGAGCAGCGCTGTTCAATATTCCACCTTCTGCTCCTTGTCGCTGCCGCGATTCAGAATTTACAGCACAAGGAATTCTTTCAGTTTTGAGGGAAAAAGCGTCTCAACTTGCTAGCTTTCTGATTACAAAGCCCCTGAAAATGGTATCGTTACCAAAATTGCTGAAGATGTAGAGAAGGGTTGTAAGAACATTTGAAAAAAAAAGTTTTGCTCTAGCACATGTAGTTTTTGCATAAATTAAGTTCAAAATCAAAGTCGAAATTCGAATTTTCAAAATTTTGACTTGATTTTGAACTTAATTTATGCAAAAACAATTTGTGTTAGAGAAATACTTTTTTTTTGCAGTATACCCCCAACCCTTCTCTACATCTCCAGCAAGTTTGGTGATGATACCATGCTCAGGGGCTTTGCAATTAACTAGTAATGGTCGAATTTTCTGAAAAAAATTTGACCATTTCCAATAGACATCTACATCAATTAAATATGGTTTGTACCCAAGCCAGGGGTTAACTGAAATGAACCTCCCTGACGTTTTGCACCACTGTACTGTGATTGTCCACCCCCCCTCTCTACACAACGCCGGCTTGAATGCGATGTGGGCTGGGAAAAGCGGTGCTGACTCCTTTAACATGGAGGTCTATGGCACATGACTAGAGATTGAAAAAAAAAAAATTCAACGATTTCGACTTAATTGCAAAGCCCCTGAACATGGTATCATCACCAAACTTGCTGGAGATGTAGAGAAGGGTTGGGGGGGGGGGGGGTATACTACAAAGAAAAAAGTATGTCTCTCACACAAATAGTTTTTGCACAAATTAACTTCAAATCATGTCAAAATTACGAAAATCGGAATTTCGAATTTGAACTTAATTTATGCAAAAACTACATGTGCTAGAGCATAACTTTTTTTTTCAAATGTTCCCCCAAACCTTCTCTACATCTCCAGCAATTTTGGTGATGATTCCATTTTCAGGGGATTTGCAATCAGCTCAGAAAGTTAGCAAGTTGAAAAATTCGACCATCTCTACGCATGACGCCGAAGACTGAGCCTGCACTGTGAGTCACGGAGCACTAGCGATTAAGCCCGATCCCGGCACAACCACTGAGTTTGAGCGTAACGCCAGGGAGGTTAAAACTATGTTACAGGGGAGGCTTTAATGAAAAACAAAACGTCTACAGCCCCCCATCATATATTAAAAAAATATATATACATATATAATATACATGCACATAGGCCCCTGGGGGCTCTAGCTGGTTCCTGGGAGGCCCTTGGCACCCTGCCCCGCACGCACATTTGGCACCCTCCCTGACATGGGCCCCATCCCAATCCGAGAGGTTGGTGTTTGTGGCTTGTGTCCACAGCTTTGCATGGGCTCCATCCCTCCCAGCTGCCACGGGGTGGTGGGGGTGGTTCTCAAATAGCAGCTAGTGATGGGCGAACTTCAGCCAGGTCCATCCGTGAACAGGCGGATCGGACTTTTAAAAAAGTCTGATGTCCTCCTGTTCGAAGGAAGATTAAAATTCACTTCCGGTATCTGGAACGCACAATTTCCCAGTTTCAATATCCGGACATGATGTCACTGACGTCACTTCTGGTACCTGGAATGCACAGTTTCCCGGTTTCAATATCCGGACATGATGTCACTGACGTCACTTTCGGTACCTGGAACGCACGGTTCCCGGTTCCATATCCGGACGTGATGTCACTGAGGTCACTTCCGGTACCTGGAACGCACGGTTCCCGGTTTCCATATCGGGACGTGATGTCACTGACGTCACTTCCGTTACCTGGAACGCACAGTTCCCAGTTTCAATATCCGGACGTGATGTCACTGACGTCACTTCCGGTTTAAGCTGGTTTTCTTTAACGAGGGACTGGCTTCTCTCTGCGTTCTCTGATCAAAGAATTCTTCCACTGGCCGGTTCTTTCTGCTCCTGCTCCGGTCCAGTGGAAGAATAGTAACCTTCTTCTCGCCGGTGAACAGGGCGGATCTAACACCCATACTGTTCGTCTGGGGAAGAAAAGCGAACCGTTTAGCCATAGTAAATAGCAGCACCACCCTACCCCTACCCCACTCGACAGCGGGCCCTAGGCAATAAGTTGCCTTGGGCCCCCCCACACGCGCCTGGTTGCAATTAAATTGTCTCATTTTAGAGCCCAGGTGCTTAACCTGAGGTCCGGGGGCCACATGCAACCCTTTGGGTGTTCTTTGGTGGCCCCCCTCAGTCCTCCACTTGTGAACTGTTAATGCATAGAAACTCACCTGTCAGTCAATCCCCAGCTGACAGGTCCTCGTCCGGGATTACCACACTACAGCGTTCTCTAATGCTTGAAGTATAATTTAAAACAAGTTTTGTTATGTAAAAATTAAAAACAATGTCTAGGTAGTTTTACCTGCTGTCATGTTTTCATTCAGCAATGCTTCTACAAGTCAGCATAGATTGAAATTGTTATGTGCGGCCCTTTAGTGATGCCGAGGGCCGCACTTGTGTCCCTCCATATCAATGCAGTTCCCCACCACTATTTTTTGAGCCGTCAACTTGCACAAATGAAATGAATAGGCGCCCTAATCCCCATGACCAATCCTCTCGAACTCGAGGCTGCCTCTCCTGATGATGTGGGAGGATTCCAGTAAAGATTCCTGCCAAGATATTCTCAGAAACAAGTTATTAAATCGCATGAAATTCATCTATCTCTGCTTTTCTGCACCGGCGACATTTGTTGCTTAGCATTTCAGAGCCCAAGGACGCGCTGTATAGTCTTATACAGATATATAGACGTATTGTCCGTACTTCGCTGGGCTCAGACCTTTTATACTTCTACACGCAGTCTCTCTTTACGTTCTTCTTTTACAATAAAAAACAAATTCAAACGTGTAAGTGATATAATCTATATGTGTAAAGTCCATCTAAACAGGGAAAATGATTGCCAAGCGCGGCCAAGGTAAACTGCTCGGCTCGTATTGTGAATGCTTTTGTCCTTTGCCGGAAATATCATTAGAATGGTCGCTTTCAAGCACGGAATGTAGGGAAGAGCAAGGCTTGCACTTCAGTTGCTCCTACATATGCCAAGATGTCTAGGTGGATCAGCTGTAGGCCATACAGGTTCAGGTATTTTTGGCCTGTGGCAGATAGACCCATCTTCTCCGCAGCCCCTCTGCCTTCTACAGTCAATGAGCTTCT
>CM070034.1:171566915-171585770 GCA_036250615.1 Ptychadena robeensis
TCGATAGGTGCAGTGTGCCTTTGCCCGAACTGGGTTCGGGCATATTGCTAGGGAGGTTAAGGGACAGTGGATCCTAAGGGCTTGTTTCCATTAGACGTAGTACATAGACATTGCCTGCTTGGCGGATGCTCTGTTTACACATCCGCCGATGCAGAGGCTCAACATACTCGACTACGTTCAGCCTTGCATCGGTGGAACGGCTCGGCGCAGTGAAGACGCAGCATCCGCCGAGCAGGTAAGTCTATGTGCTCAGTCGGTACCCCGACGTATAATGGAAACATACCATATGCCTTAAGCAGGGAACACACGGCTCAATATTAGAGCCGGTCGAGGTTCCCTGCAGCAGCGTGATGACATCATCATGCTGCTGTCAGATATCAGAGGAGCTGGAGACACAGCACTGCTATATATATATACAAACATATGCAGAAAGCATGTGTTTCTCTGTCCGGAACAGCCACGGTTTACCCATTGGTTTTAGCCGCATATTGTTTTGACAGCAATAGACTGTCAATGGACTAAAACCTGTGGTAAAAACGTGCGCGATCCACGGCCATTGATTTCAGTGGAGGCAGCCAATGCGGACACACATTTAAGCCGCGGATTGCGCTGCAGTGCGTCCACGAAAAAAAAAAAGGTAAACAGCAAATGTTTTTTCGAAGCAGTGCAAACAGGCTCATTGGGGGTTAATAAAATGTGCGGCATCAGCTCCCAGACCACCCAGCCTAAGTTTACACTGTTGGTTCACAAGCTGCTCTCAGCTCGGGAACCCACTGTAGAGATGGTCGAATTTTTCTTTCAAAAATTCGACGATTTCGAGTAAATTGCAAAGCCCCTGAACATGGTATCATCACCAAACTTGCTGGAGGTGTAGAGAAGGGTTGGGGGTATATTACAAAAAAGAAAGTTTGTCTCTAACACAAATAGTTTTTGCATAAATTAGGTTCTAAGTCAAGTCAAAATTTCGAAAATCGGAATTTCGACTTTAAATTTGAACTTCATTTATGCAAAAACTACATGTGCTAAAGCCCAAAAAAAATTTTTCACATGTTCCCACAACCCTTCCCTACATCTCCACTAGTAAGTTGAAAAATTCAACCATCTCTTACCGACAGTGCACTCTCGCAGCCGCAGGAGAAACGACTCCCTGTGATCATCTGTAAAATAGTGCAGGCGTTCACAGATCGTCTAATTAATGACCCCATATAGGTCCTATTGGGCAGCAGCCCAAAAACCGATTGGTGGACACCTAGTCACGTTAAAGGGTCGTTAAAAACCGCCAGTGTAAATGGAGCCTTATGCCTGCCTTACACATGCCGATAAGCGGCCGATTTTTCACCTGACTGACGGGCATGCGCTCTCGTGCTGTCGGTCAGCGGAAAAATCGGCTGCTAATCGGCATGTGCCCACATGGGGCGACATGCCTGTCGCCCCACGGCTCGGCCGGCCAAAGAACGGACATGTCAGATAATCTCTGGCCGATGGAAGACCGGCGTCTTCATTGAAGCTAATGCCGGTACACAAAGGGTGCCGGCCGACTGAAGGGGCCCCATAATGCACCGGTGCATATCGGAGTAGGTCTGTCTGACCTACTCGGGCTGTGTATGGCAGCCTTTAGCTTCAGTGATTCAGAGTTTCCAGGTTTGTTTTCCCTCTCCAATGACTGAGTGGTCACTTGGATCATACGTTCAGAGCATACTGCTACTATACTATTCCCCAAATTGTGTCCCAATGGGTGTGGGTTTTCCACCCACACCCATTGGGACATCATTTGGGGAATAGTATAGTAGCAGTATGCTCTGAACGTATGATCCAAGTGACCACTCAGTCATTGCAGACTTCCACAATGACAGAGAAAACCCCTTGAGGTAATTGTGACCAGGTCATGCACCACCATTGGACAATTCTCACTTACCTACTGTTCCAGTGACAACTGTTTTTGGTAAAATTTCTCATCACTTACCAATGACACTTAGCACCAGGACATCAAGGGATGTATCTTCCATATGGGGACACCAACCAACATGTACATGAAGCCATTAGTCGTGTCTTGGATAGAACATAATGGAAATATTAGTTAAGGTTCCACCAAGCTATTCATAGGATTCGGTTCTAGGTGCTAACTAATCCACATGTGACAATATATAATTGAGGAACGCTCTGCAGTACAGCGTCTCTCTACTGTCAGCTTTTGTACAAGTCAACATTTTTTAGGCAGGAAATGATCTTCATCCCCCTGGCAATCTAAACTCTCAGCACAATGTCAAGGTCGCTTTTTTTGCCTCGTTCTGCAATCTTGAACTGTTTTTGCAATCGCATCGACCTAGAAGTTGTCTAAATGTTAATAAAGCACAACTGTGTTCTGGTGTCTAAATCGTGCTTGTTGACTAGGGAGACGAGGTACAGCAGGGTTTCCGAAATGCCTATAGGCAAAGCCCTTGCATGGCAAGGTATAACCTTGAGGATTGTAGAAACCTAATCAAATATTGAATAATTAATGATTGAAATGTTGTCATATAACTTTGTTTTGATTCTTTCTTGGGTTTTTTTTACATATTCAGTCTCTCCATGCAGAAATGGGAGTATTTTTTGGTAGCTACAGGCATGTCTATGTAAATTAGAGAACAGCACAAGGCAACAGCGCTAAAGTTTGGCTTGGAGCATAGTGTGGTTTGCTTTACATTGCAATGGCTCCTAATAGGTTTTTCCACTCTATCTGACAGCTGGAGCTAAACTAATGAGCCTTTTGGGATAAGATCTGGTCATAAAGTAGTCCATCACTGCTGCATGCAACACCATACTTGATCATTGTGTTTAAAGGGAAAGTGTTCTGATGCCACCTGTGACATCATCATCACAGTTTGTCACTGTAACACCCAGGTGCCCAATCTGTGGCCCGGAGGCCACATGCGGCCTTTTGGGCATTCTTCAGCGCCCCCCCCCCCCCTAGGTCCTCCACATATGGCCCCCAAAACTTAACTGTTAATGCATAGGGCTCTTCTCAGAGTTGGAAGAGGAGGAGAGGCAAGGGACTGGCATAGGTGCCATCTGGGATGCCAATCAGCATGCTCAGCCTATCCCACTATTCCACCAATGAACAAGGGTTGATTGTATAATATATATTGTGGCACATAACCTCAGAATAGGGGCACATCGCCTTTAAATCAAAGGTGATGTATCCCATAGATATCATCAAATTCTTTCATTAAAAAATGTTTATAAAAGTCAGTATAGATTGAAAATGTTATGTGCGGTCATGCTGAGGGCCGCACTTGTGGCCCTCTGTATCAACTCAGTTGCCCACCACTGCTGTAACATGTATGAGCCGAGAGGCGGGGAATTTGAATCTGCCTGCAAACAGGTGGATGTCAGACTTCTTTAAAAGTCCGATTTGCCCGTTCGCGGATGGTCCTGCCTGAAGTTTGGACATCATTACTCATATCTGATACCAAATAAAGACGGTAATAAAAATACAGAAAACCTTATATGATGGTGAATTGACCCCACAGCTGTTAAAAGAGAGAATAGAGTGAAGAGGGTGAATTGTAGGTCTAAAGATTTATCATTTCCTGGTGAGAGATTGATTGTCAAGTTAGAAGACATTTTGTCCTTTAAACGTGCTTATCAAAATCGTTTTTTTGCAAGGGTCTTTCCTCGTCCCAAGACCAACGGTCAAGGGAATGTAATTTGTTTATAGTCAACCAGTGCCTTGCCAGGGGTTCTGTGGGAGACAGAATGTGCATTGTACACCATTTTCTATGTATTGTTTTCCTTGACCCCTGTCCAGTGGCTGGGTTCCCGCTCTTGGCCTGGATTTTGCAGGTTTATGAATAGTGATGGCTGAACTTCGGCCAGGTCCGTCCGTAATCACACGGATCGGACTTTTAAAATAGTCCGACGTCCGCCTGTTCGCGGGCAGATTCAAATCCCCCACCTGTTGGCAGGAAATTTAAATCAGGAAAACCAGAAATTATGTCAGTGATGTCACATCCGGTACCTGAAATGCATAGTTCCTGGTTCCGAGTGCCGGATGTGACATCACTGACGTCCCTTGGATCCGTCTTTTTATTGGAAGACCGGGTTCTCTACCTGGTCTTTAGTGAAAAGATTCTTCCTCCAGTGGAATCTCAATGCTCCTGATCCTGCCAGAGGAAGAATAGTGAGCCCCTTCCGGCGAACTGGGCGGGTCGAACACTCATACTGTTCGCAGGCTAGAAGGAGTGTGAACATCCATATTCGCGGCCAAACTGTCCGCATCACTTTATATAAATAAAGAACTGAAAAAAAAAGTCAAGGGAATTGGCGCAACGTTGATGAGACCACCTTTTATAATCTTTGATTTATATGTAGAAGCCTTCTGTGCCTTGGATACAAGTCCGAGGGCTTCTGTAAACTGAAATTAGAGATGGTCGAATTTTTCAAACATTCGACCATTTTGACAATTTCTAGTTAATTGCAAAGCCCCTGAACATGGTATCATCACCAAACTTGCTGGAGATGTAGAGAAGGGTTGGGGGGTATACTACAAAAAAAAGTATGGCTCTAAAGCTAGCCATACACGTGTCGGATTCCATGTCCAATCGATTCATCATCCGATCGATTCCGGCGATTCTGCCGGGAATCGCAGGTGTGATCAATCGGCCAATTAAGAGTATCCATCGCTGCATACCACCTTGTCCAACGGATTCCGGCACGATTCCGGGACGATTCCGTGTCCGATTCCACCTCCGATTCCACCTCACAAATGGCAACTCCCCCTGATCTGTGCAGAATCGGATCAAAAAGACCAACATGTTGGTTCTCTGACGGATCCAATTCTGGGCCCCCGAACGATCGGACGTGATCGGACGGACAAGGTGGGCTGCACACGATTCCGGCACGATCGGTTCACGTGCACGCGCCCGGAATCGATCGGCCCGGAATCCGGCCGGAATCCGACCCGTGTATGGGGGCCTTAACACAAATAGTTTTTGCACAAGTTCAAAGTCAAGTTAAAATTTCGAAAATCGGAATTTCCACTTTGTTTTTTAACTTAATTTATGCAAAAACTACATGTGCTAGAGCAAAATCTTTTTTTCAAATGTTTCCACGACCCTTCTCTACCCTTCTCTAATGTGGTTTATTCTCTTCACCTCCATCTTTCTGTTGGGACACCAATGGAGCAGCGGTCTGAATAATTTATGCCATATCTGCCTGGAGTTCAGCTTTTTTTGGCCATCTAGGGTAACCCCTTGGGTGAATTGTTAATCAGAGATTTATAGAATTGTAGCCATTCTCTAGGAAGCATTGACATGATTTACAAGATGCTTGTTAGGTCTACACACATGGGATTGTAGCCACCCATTCCAAAAAGAACAATCAAATATCAAGAACAAATTCAGTCAGGCATGGGCAACCTGGGCAGTTGCCCAGGACGGCATCTTGCCGGGGGTGGCAACAGAATTTTTTATGATGCCCATATGTCTCCCCCACAGTTTTTGAACTTAATTTATACAAAAACGACATGTGCTAGAGCAAAACTTTTTTTTTTCCAAATGTTCCCACAACCATTCTCTACATCTCTACATGATTCCATTTTCAGGGGCTTTGTAATCAGCTCACAAAGTTAGCAATCTCTAAAGGTGGCCATACACAGGTCGATTTCCCACACGATTCCTGGCCGATCGATCACCGGGTGCGTGCACGCTGATCGATCGAAGAGGAATCGAGTGTAGCCCACCATGACCGATCGACCCCGCCCGATCGACATGGCCCCCAAATCGGATCGGCCAGAGAACCAACCTGTTGGTGTTTTCTGATCGATTTGGCACACATCAAGGGGCGTTGACATTTGTGAATCGATGGACTGGTTACAGAATCCTCCAGGAATCGGTGGCCTAAGGTGGTAGGCACAGACTTGATTGGTCGGTCAATCGACGCCTGTGGCCTCACCGGATCGATCGCTCAGGAGTCGACACGTGTATGGCTAGCTTAACTGCAATTAAATGTAAACTAATCCCATCATATGAACTCAATATATTAATCCATAAAGTTTTTCTTAGACTTGCGTATAATGTTGACCGTTGCCGTTTGTCCACTTTTATTTTTAGATCCTCGGAATGGCTTTCTCCATGACCCTCTTCCAGCAAATACACAGGACTGGTAAAAAATACGACGCTTAAAGGGAATTATTTTTTTTACCTTCTCCTTTGTACCATTCTACTTTGCCATTAAGAACCTTCGACAACCAAGGAATCCAGATGACCTTTCAGGACTGCCGCCCCACCTTTACTTCAAACTCTTGGCCGAAATTTGTTACTCCCTTTTTTTTTGTGTATTGTTGCATCTGCTATTAATTTGCCAAAGAAGACAAAAAAACAAAAACGGTTTCCTAAAAACGTGTTCTGCTCTAACACTTTCCTCGAACTTCTCGAAACGAGCTTTGCGTACTAATATACTTAAGACTTCTACCAATACATAACGGATATGCTTACGCTTGTAGGACTTTTCGGAAAGGAAAAAAAAATGATGAACATTAAAAAACAAAAACAAAATGGAAGACTTTCGGAAGCCATTGAGAACCGGAACCCGCTAAGAAAAGGGTCCGGTTTGCATGGAACTGACTATAATGTTCTTTTGTATCTGAGATGTTTTGTTACTGAATACGGTTAGGACTAGACTTTTGATTTATGTGATTTTAAACTTTTTATTTTCATATTTACTCATTTTACTTGGATTTCGACACATCAGCGCAGGGACACAATTTCTGTGTGATCTTTAAAGGAATCGGCCCTACAGGAAGAGAGCTTCGGAACGGAGCGCTAGGGGCCGACCACATAGACACGTCAGAGCGATTTACAGACTATTTCCTTGTATATTGTAGCCAAGTGATCAGAAGCTTTACAACCATCATTTTAGGTTTGCACACGAGTACTTTTATTATTATTATACCTATTCTTATTCTAAATTTTTCTCTTAAAGCAGACCTACCACCAGAAATCTATGTTTTCATGAATGGCACTAGAAGTGCCAATAATAGGGAGGAATGCAGTGAAAAAAAAAAATAACGCACCTGTAATGAGCTATTTAATAAGATAACCCCACAGCTCTTCTCATTTTAGGGAGAAAAAGGCAACACGTCACAGGAAGCTTAGATTTCTCAGTGATCTGCTTTTAAATTCCCATAGAAGATCACTGAACACCCCCCAGTGACCACCCGCGATATTGCACCCCCAGTTTCATGTGTTGCATTTAGCGAACTAGGAAGTGAGGGTTATCTTGTTAAAATGGTCATTACAGGTACGTTTTTAAGTTTTTTTTTTACTGCATTCCTCCCTATTATTGGCACTTCTAGTGCCATTCATTAAAACATAGATTTCTGGTGGTAGGTCCACTTTAATCAAATAGTAGATTTCATTTTCACAAATTGGTTGATTTTAATGTTTAAAGCAACAATCCATTCATATTCATTCATTTTTTTGATGTATTTATTTATTTGTTTTATCTTGTTTTTGCATATTTTGTATACTCCTAAGAGGCATTAACCTAGCCGTGGGTTGTATTTGACATAACTTTTTATGTACTTGAGTTAAAAAATGCAAGTTTAAAATTCCAGAAGGACTTGGGAAGAGCTCTAACTATGGTGAAACCAGACGGCTATATCATACTTGGATTAGCATCTATGCTGTGTGCTTAAAAAATAGAATTCAGCAAGTAGTCCATGATTATATGGAGATTTTAATGTTTGAGGGCATAATTTGTTTTGACAATTGTCTGAGGACGTTTTTTATATTGGATCTAAGTGTTAAGAGTCAAAAAGCGAAACTAGTATTTCAAATGTAGGCAATGAGAATTTGAAGAATGAATTTGTTTTCAGGGGTAGCCCTGACCTAAGTTAAAGTTGAGCTCTGGGCCAACTGCCAAGGTTGTAGGTTGTCCATGGTCAATGTGTGACACAATATTATTAAGGAATAATGTGGTTTATTCTCTTCTCCTCCATCTTTCTGTTGGGACACCAATTGCTTTTTCCATATCTGCTTGGAGTTCAGCTTTATTTGGCCATCTAGTTACCCCTTGGGTGAATTGTTAATCAGATATTCATAGAATTGTAACCATTCTCTACAAAGCAATTGAATTGATTTACAAGTTCGTTAGGTCTACACATGGGATGGTAGCCACCCATTTCAAAAAGAACAATCAAATACCAAGCACACCATCAGTCAGTTAGGCATGGGCAACCTGGGCAGTTGCCCAGGATGGCATCTTGCTGGGGATGGCATCAGAATTTTTTTACGATGCCCATGTCTCCCTCACAGCATGCCTGTCTATCTGCATGGCTGCCCAGGGAGAGTAGACTCATCAGCACCCCCCTGGAGTGCTTTCTCTACCCAGGAGTGGAGATGCTTTATAGGGGTGCGTGTATTGGGGGATGTTGGAACAGAACAGAGTCCGTAAGTCTCACAACGCCCCCCTCCCCACAAAAAGATCTCTGGTCACTCCCAGGGGAGGGTGGGATGGTGTTATGAGACTTACGGACACTGGTTGTGAGACTTACGGACTTTGTTCTGTTCCAACACTCCCCACCCACCAGGAGTAGGAACAGAACAGTTCGTAAGTCTCACAGCACTCCCCTGCCCCCCCTCTGTGGGATATTTTAGGGAGGGGGTCAGGGGGCTACTCGCCCGAATGTCGATTTCTCTTAGGTCTACTAATTAGCGCAGGTGATAACAAAGGACATTTTTAGTGAGAGAATACTCTTGAAATGGTTTCAATGTCTTCAAGGCTTTCGGAGCCACTGACCTGACAGTAAAGGTCACTTACCATACACCTTACCATACAATTTCTGTACAATCAACCGAAACCATGTAATATGAGGACCTTTCTTAACTTTCCAATCAGTATGTATTTAATTGGAGAGGACACTTTACTACGTAGTTGTTAGTAGGTCTAAAGGAAATTGAAAGGTGTATATTGAGGTCAGATTTTGAATATGGTTGCCCAATATTTCACTCACTCAGATTTTTTTAGAATATGGCTACCCTGTAGAAACTAGGCAGCAATTTTGTAGGGCTAGCTGGAAATATAAGTCAACTGGCCTGCCCATTCACTGAAAACCAGTGAGATTCTTTAATTTAAGACTTTCTGCTCTTGTATGTAATAGTAATTGTGCATCCAGCTCTACTTCAGTTCCTCATGTGAAACTAACCCTTTACCTTTTTACCTGATCTTGTATTCAGAGTTTTCACAGCTTCTATTTTGGGATTTTGCAGAAGTACAATCTTCCTTGTCAGGCTATGTTTGATGGAATAGTAAAGAAATTGCATGGCAGCCATGTTGTGGGCCAAGCCAATGTTCCTGAAAGCCTAATCTACATAAGTGAAATAAAGGTGGGTTTACATGTGTAGATGTCTTCGTTCAATCAATGAAGAACGAACGATTTTTTGGTTGATTAAACAAAAATTTTGAATGGGCAATGTGTTCGATGGATAAATTGTGTTCGTCCTTGAACAAAAAATCGTTCAAAAGGTCATCGAACATGTTGGTAAATTATTCTCTGTCATTGTTATTCCCAGGTTTTTTTTTTCTCAGAGGTGATAAGAGAAAAGGTGGTGGTACTCTCCCCCCCCTCACCTGGCCATGCCCCTACCCACCCCTAGGACCGCCCCCTAAAATCGCTCCATAAATAGTTCCCCATCGGGGGAACAGGGGCCCGTGCACCCGTCAGCGCAGGCAGGCGTGCACCCCCACACTCCTGTACAGGGCTGCCTAGAACTCCAGTCCATGCTGAAGGGGAAGAGGGAAGGCACAAAATCGCCCAACCGTGGCGCGCCCAAACCCGCGCTAAATGGCCAACACTCCCCCCAACTAAACCACACACCCAGCCCCCCCCCCCCCCGGCGGGCCACCCTTGATGCACTGCAGCCAGTTCCCTTATTTTGGGGCCAGGCTGAAAATAGGTGGCGGAACTCGGTTCCGGTGCGTTTCCCCAAGAAAAAGCCCTGGTTATTCCGAATGTATTTCATTCGATATCAAGATGGACGAACAAAACATCTAATTGGCAGTTGATTTAAGAAAAAATCTACATGTGTAAACTCGCCTTTAGTCAGCAGTATGTTTTTCAGAGCTAGTACTTGTCAAAATCCAGCCTGGTCTACTAATAAGCACCTATAGGCATCACAAGACACACCAGCCTGCCTATTTGCCGGGAGCCAAAGCCATCACCGGGAGCCTCTTTGCATGGATTGTTGCTTTACCAACTGAATGGTTACCAGATAGATAAAGAATGGAACCTTACCTTTGCACACACTATTTTCTGTCACTATAATACATTAATTACAAAATTTCAATGGACATTCCTGTTAAATACTTCAGCACATACCTCTAGTTTCAATGCTGCTTCTTTTAACGATTGCCCAGAATTTGATCTTTTGGTGCGGGCGTTTCTTACAGTTTGCTGCTTTACAAAGTCACAACAATAAACAGGAAATATGTGATCAGTAGTGATGTTCTGATTTTTAATTTGACGTACCAGCAGTGGCACCAAATGCTTGTATTCTAACTACTAAGTTTGTTGAAAAGCCTCAAGTTGAGACAATTGTTAAATGTAATTGTTATTTAAAGCTGGCACTTCTACCCAAGTCCTACCCTATCTTTATAAGCTTCTTCTACCTAAAGGGCTTGGGGGAAGATCTTCACATATATGTTCTCTATCTGGGAATTTCATGGCAGTGGACTCAAAACATGGTATATTGAAGCCATCTCATATTCTTCACTCAGAATATGCCTAATGAAGTACCGTACTTTTCGGACTATAAGACACACCAGATTATAAGACGCACCCTGTTTTTAGAACAGAAAAAAATGTGAAATGTTTTTATCAGTTTCAAAAAAATCCCCTGCAGTACCCAATTTCAGCCACAAAAAATGTGTCACCAGAGAGCACACTCTTCTCAAAAGGGGAGGGGGGGGGGTACAGTCGATTCTGCACTGTTCTTCTCCCTTCTTGCCAGATGTGAATGGAACGGTTCACAATGATGATCGTAGCTAACAGGCAGAGATACATGAAAGTGGCTGTGGGGGTCGCACATTCGATATTCTCAAAATAAAGTGCATCTTATGGTCCGAAAAATACAGTAATCTTAATTAAAAAAAATACTAATTAATGCCTCAAACCTTATGGAACTGAAGAACAATTGTTGGTCCATTAGCTAATCAGATTGTTACGTTCAAGGTCATAGTGAAACCGTTGGCTTACATGACCAGTATAGTCCATTGTTTTGATCTGTCCATGAATTCTTCCCATTTGTAAGTAGAAATAATAAAAGACATTCCGAATAAATGGCGGTAGGAATGCTGGTGATATATTAGAAGATTCTGGTGGTAAACAGACCTTCTGGCATCTAAATTGTTTCAGGAAAAGTTAATACAAATGTGTTTTTTAAACATATATGTGCTATTGCTAACCTGGTCATAGTAGGACAATCATTGGCAGCCATTTTGTTTTTTCTATATTTTATCCAACATCAGCAAACAGTAGCTTACTTGTGACTACTCTGCTGCGATACAGATACATAAAGTCTCAACAAGCTGGTGCCGCTTCTGCTACTTCAAACCCTGATGTCGATGAATTGCTAAAGTTTATTATTATTATGTGTATGACACCACGCAGAGTTCTTGTATGCATCCATTCTTACCACGGTTTACGAACCTTTTTGAAATACAGTAGCTTTTCCAGAAGTTTCTAGTCATTTTGTGATCTATTTGATGTATAAACCTTTATATCATGAGGCAAAGACACAAGGTTGACATGATACCTTTGCAACTAATTGTTTTTTGTTGATATTTGTGGACACCCCTCCAACAGTATGGATTTAGGTTAGGCTACGGGCAGGGTAGGGCTGAAAATGGGGGCAGGGAGGCAGGCTGCCTCTAGGCCTCCCTAAACCAGCGCTAGACAAGCAGCTGTTACCAGCAACGAATGATAGTGCGGATCAGATCCCTCCATGCAGGCCCGCCTCAACTGTTATCTATCACCACCGCACCCCGGCCCCACAGAGCTTCTTTAACTTAGGAATAGTGATGTCGCGAACACGGAATTTGCTGTTGGCGAACGGCGAACGCGAATGTTCCCAAATGTTTGCGAACCGGCAAACGCGCCATAGACTTCAATGGGAAGGCGAACATTAAAAAACAAAGGGATCCTTTCTGGTCACAATAGTGTTGGGAAAGTTATTTCAAGGGGACTAACACCTGGACAATGACATGACAGAGGGGAATCCATGGCAAAACTCCCAAGAATTTTTTTTTTCACGCAATAAATCCGCACGACGGATTTCTACAATGATAGTCAATGGATAGTCACCCTGCTAACGGTTGGAGCTAGAGTCCCCAAATTTGATATGTAGCTACATGTGGATGAAATTTGGTGTGATTTGGTGCCTTGGTCCGGGCGTGAGATGATCGCAAAGTCTGTCTATTTTCCCATAGGGAATGAATGGCGATCATAATTCACGTTGTTCTCCCGCGCGATCCTAAACTTTGAAGACGTGAAATAAATACTTTGTACGGGTCAATTCGCCCCAAATTTGGTCCACGTTGTTCTCCCGCTCCCGTGCGATCCTAAACTTTGAAGTTTAAATGTTAAAAGATAGAGGGCGGATCGAACTCGCCATATGTACGCGAAAATGCGTGAACGCAAACATGCGATGTTCGCCGTGGATAGTTCTCCGGCGAACAGTTCGCGACATCACTAGTTAGAAAGTGCAAATGGAAGGAGGGAAGGACTTACTGTACACGCCCCTCTTCGTCCCACTCCCAGCGCCAACTTCTGTTCATCTTCGCCATGCGTATGAGATGAGAATGAATGACTAGGAGGGGTGATGGAGAGACTGAGGCTGCTGGGGGGTGATGGAGAGAGGCTGCTGGGGGGGGGCAAGGAGAGAGGCTGCTGGGGGTGATGGAGAGAGGCTGAGGCTGCTGGGGGCAGATGGAGAGAGGCTGCTGGGAGCTGATTGTATCATATTTGTTTTGCTTCGTAACATCAATATCCATTATTAAACAAGGAAAAGGTGGGCGTGGATGGTGAGCTGTTTCGTTGGTGCAATGGGCCACTTTGCCGCCAGGACTAAGGCTGCCAGCCCTCCCCTGGCTACGGGTTACAAAGGCATTGTAGAGAGTTCTTTACTTCCTAGTGCAAACTTTGGGGAAGGCCCAGTAGAACTTTTCCCAGGTGTCTGGGCCTATAAATGTAAAGTTAGAAAATTTGATGTGGAGTATATTAAGTGGCCAGAAAGACCTCAGAATTCAACCTTATAAACATCTTTGTAAAAACTTGAAATGTTGAATGCAAGTCACCTTTTTTCTGAATTAGGAAATGTTCTTTTAGTTAAATGTGCCCAACTTTAAATCCCAGCAGATATACTTACCAAAAGATTGGGGGTTTTGATAACCTCAAAATGAGGGATATGAGTGGCTTTATGACCATAAAGATGGGGTGCCTAGGTGTCCATAAAACTCTTGGCCACATTCTGCACTTTGTTTAACCTCTCATCATATTTCTGTGTACAACAAAGCCCTTTGCCTGTTAACACATTTTGTATGTTGTGACTAGGGGCTTGATGCGACATGGATCACCACTGATCCCCAATTATTGGAAATATCAGTTCCACCAGGGGGTTCCAAAAGCTGAAAACACTTCCTGGTCGACATTGCGCGCACTTACATTTTTTGATGACTATAATAAAATACCAAAAGTCACAACATATAAAATTGTTATAAATATACAAACACCAGTGGTTCTTAGCTGTCTAATTACCAGAAAAAAACACTGCCAACTTTTTTGAGTCACTTATTGATTATACTTGTTCATACAAATTGCTGTATTGTGACTTTTTAGGTTGAAAACCACCTCACCCAAACTTTATTGGTTCTAGCATTCCTTTGTAACTTCGCAGGTACTGTTAACTAGTAAAGAAAGGGATACACGCAGTGGCGGAGGAACCACTATAGCAGCCATAGCAGTGCTATGGGGCCCATATTCACAAGGGGGCCTACTACTCCTGGAAGGGCAGGGATTGGAGTGACAGGTTGGGATGGGGGGGGCATACAGTTTTTTACTATGGGGCACAGTCATCTCTAGCTACGCCCCTGGATACACGGCTCAAATTTTGAATATAATCGAGCAACATGCACGCTCACGTATTTAGATCTATTACAAACTCGAGCCGTGTATGCCTTTCTTCGAGCTGGATCGATCCCCTGCAAAAATCTGACAAGCAGTGCAGAGAGCAGGAGGGCCCCCTTCACACAGCCACAGGGAAAGGGTTGTGGAGCCTGTGTATGCACAGCCTCCTTCCTTTGCAGGTATCCTGTGTCTCATCGCTGCCTGTCAGCAGCTCAGAGCTGGAGCAGGGTCCCCATTGTATTGGAATAGATGTGCAAAGTGGTGCACATCGATTCTTGTCCGATTGACCTGCGATTGAGCACAGTGTGGTGACACCAGGGTCGATTGCACGTGTATGGGCACCTTAAGCCATCATAACGGGGCAACATTGAGCTTGTATCAGTCTACTTACTGTACAGTAAATGATATTGGTTCCGTGGATTACTCCATCTGTATAGATATGATTTATTACTTGTATAGACCTTCCATTATGTGTAATATCTATTATTACATCTAATATCTATTATTACAAGACAACTGTTGAATTTTTCACCACCCAGTTTGACATTGGTTCTGCTCATATCATAAATCTCATTGGTTACTCTGCTAAGACCCTCCTCCTCAATAAACCATGATCCAATCCCAAAGTCGTCATAAAATGGTGCCAGACCTTTTAATTCCATGATGTTGTGACTCTCTATTGCCAGTTGAATTAAACTGATAGAATCAAACCAAGCGTTCAAGCTCAATGGTTTAACTTCATTAGTTAAGTCAATCATCAGTTATTTCCTTCTTATTACGTCCGTTTACTATTATTATCTATCGGGACCATGAGCGAGTTCAGATTTCCATGTGGAAACTCTGACAGAATTATACTTGCTGCTATAAAGAGGTCAATTCAGTAATTATTATTCTAGGTAATTATTGGTCTAGGAAGTTCTGTTACAATCAAAGCCTAGACCAGTGGTTCCCAAACTAGGGGGTGGGCCCCCCAGGGGGGCGCAAAGGTAATCCAGGGGGGGGTGCTGACCCTCATTCTTAACCTGTGTTTGAATAGGGAGGGGGGCTTGATAATGTTCCTAAATAGAAAAGAGGGGCCCTGCAAGGAAAGTTAAGGAACCACTGGCCTAGACAATTCTAGGCAGTTCTCATAATAGGATGTACCAGTTGCTATGATATATGGGCCATGTGTATCATTATTAACAGTGTGAAATAATATTTTGTAATTATGGATAGACCACGGAAGACTTAAGGCTTGTCTCTGTTGGGTGCAACCATGACACCCAATGGGGGGTTCGTATGTCCCATGTTTATGAAGCGTTGCGTTGTTACACCCCACATTTACTCCTATGGGCAAAAGGGCAATGGACAGGTCAAAAGCACGCCTAGAAATTTTATTTTTTTAATAAAAACTATTGGTTTAGTCCAGTCCCTAAAGCCTTTCTTTATTTTTTGTCCCTTTATACAGATTTTCTTTAAATTCCAGCTCTGGACATCAATAGGAATAGAGAAGAAATTTGTACTAAAGGAGTGGAATTCCCACTCCCAATTGTCACCAGAACAGGTGCCCTCACTAAAAGATCTACTTTCACCTCTTCTGATGACTTTATTTTGGCTTTCCAATCCCATGAGTATCAAAGATCAGGACTGTCAAACTCAAATACTTGGGCCAAAAACCTTGAAAAAGTCAAGAGCCAATCAGCTGGTTAGCTGTGATTCAGCATTGCATCAATGTCAAAGCAGTTAGCCACGTGGTTCACATGTGCAGACCCATTGACTAAGCATTGGCTGCGTCAATAACGTTGTTGCTTTTCAGACAGTTTTTTTGCGCATTAACAACTCAAAAAATTACATGTGTAGGCACTCATGAACTATACCAGTGGTTCCCAAACTGGGGGGCGCCCAAAGGTATTGCAGGGGGGTGCGGGTCCTCATTTTTAACATGCCTTTGAATAGGGAGGGGGGGGGGGCTCGATAATGTTCCTAAAAAGAAAAGGGGGCCCTGCAAGGAAAGTTTGGGAACCACTGGACGACACACATTGTAAAGTGCATACAGTGTGTGTAGTCCATGTGTGTTCCTATCCCTATTCATAAATTATACACTCAGGAATTGGGCCACACATGGACTACACACAGTGTACATGGCCCTAGGACTCTCTGCTCCTCCTTCCTCCCCTAGTAGATCTAGCTTCTCCGTAGCCCCTCCTAAGTCTGCTTCACTCACTGAACTTCTCTACTCCCACCCTAGGAGTAGACTACTTCGACCATAGTTTGACACCTATGCCCTAGACAAAAAAAGATAGGAAGTCCACCCTAAGGAAACACAGACAGCATTAAACCCCTTATAGAGGTTTTAATTGTTCCCCACTCCAACACAAGAATAAATAAATTTGGCTACAGATTGGCTTTGAAAGTCAATTTGGACTGAACTCCATGTTTGGGTTGGCTGGAACAAGATTTGAATTTCCATGTTTAAGATCTTTGGTGGTGCAACTGCTGTCCTATGCTTGTGTAGATATTAAAGACCCTATGTGACAGTATCACCAAGTGTGTCTTGGAATTTGTATATATTCCTGTTGACAATCAAGATGATGTAACTGTTACCAACTGTTATTGCAAAGCCCCTGAAAATGGTATCCTCACCAAAATTGCTGGAGATGTAGAGAAGGGTTGGAGGAACATTTGAAAAAAAAAAGGTTTGCTCTAGCACATGGAGTTTTTGCATGATTTAAGTTCAAAGTTAAAGTCGAAATTCCGATTTTCTAAATTTTTACTTGACTTTGAACTTAATTTGTGAAAAAACTATTTGTGTTAGAGACATACTTTCTTTTTTGGAGTGTACCCCCAACCCTTCTCTACATCGCCAGCAAGTTTGGTGATGATACCATGCTCAGGGGCTTTACAATTAAGTCGAAACCGCCGAAATGGTCGAATTTTTGAAAAACAATTCGACCGTCTCTAGTTGTATGTGCGATCTATATATAATAAATAAAGTCTCATTATCCTTTGTTAAAGTTCATACAGAATTCTTGGTCTCGCCCTGTGGTTGGTTTTTGTACAGTTGTGTAACATTAAAGCAGGGTTTTTACATGTATATTTTTATGCTTTCCTTTTCCAAATTATTTTTATAGGATGCTTTCTGCTTGCGTGTGCTCGGTAGCACCTGTTATTTATTTCCTTCTCTAGTTAATCCTACATTTATATTCTAAGAATCACTTTGTTTAATTCTATTTTTAATTCTTATTTTTTAATTTGAATTTTTCTTCCGTAAGTAAAACAAATTCATGTTTTATTTAACACTAAAGAGAAAAAAAAAAAGAGAGAATACCGTATATATCATAGTATAAGCACACCCGAATATAAGCCAATGGCCCTCATTTTACCAAATACAAATCCTGTCATATCTAAAGGACTTGAGTATAAAGCTGGGCATTCATGGGTCAACACTAGAGATGGTCAGATTTTTCGACTAGCTGACTTTGTGAGCTGATTGCAAAGCCTCTGAAAATGGCATCATCACTAAAATTGCTGCAGATGTAGAGAAGGGTTGTGGGAACATTTGAAAAAAAAAAAGGTTTTGCTCTAGCACGTGGAGTTTTTGCATAAATTATGTTTACGTTTTGCAAACTCAAAGCCGAAATTCCAATTTTTGAAATTTTGACTTGACTTTGAACTTAATTTGTGCAAAAACTATTTGTGTTAAGGTAGCCATACACAGGTCGATTTCCCACACGATTCCTGGCCGATCGATCACCGGGCGCGCGCCGATTGGTCGACGAGGAATCGAGTGCAGCCCACCTTGACCGATCGACCCCGTCCGATCGACTTGGCCCCCAAATCGGATCGGCCAGAGAACCAACCTGTTGGTCTTTTCTGATCGATCAGGCACACATCAAGGGGTGTTGACATTTGTGAAGCGATCGATCGGGAACAGAATCGTCCAGGAATCGGTGGCCTAAGGTGGTAGGCACAGACTTGATTGGTCGATCGATCGACGCCTGTGACTTCACCGGAATCGATCGGATGGCTAGTTTTAGAGACATACTGTTTTTTTGTAGCGTACCCCCCAACCCTTCTATACATCTCCAGCAAGTTTGGCGATGATACCATGTTCAGGTGCTTTGAAATTACCTCAAAATCGTGGAAATGGTCAAATATGAGCCAAATGTCTTTTTTTTTCAGCACAGTGTAACTTTTATACTCCAGTATATACGGTCATTCTAAAAACCCAGAAACCAACCATTTGTGAGAAATGCAAGAACTTAGTTTATCTTATATTATTTCTTTTATATTTATATTCTTATATTTTATTTCTTTTACAAAAAAAAAAAAAAAGAAATGCACCTTCTCTGCTTGTCCTGGTGGGTTGGCTGTGCTTTAAAAAAAAAAAAAGAAAGAAAGAAAACAATCTTCAAGCGTTTTATTGCAGACTTTTCTTTTGCAGCATGTTTATGTTTTAAATATAATTATCACTACAAGGTATTTCATTGTATGCATATGCGGATTTTATTTGTATTTATATATATATAGGGGGAAATTAAAGTTTTCATAGTTATAAGTCGTGAAATGTATTATTTTTTCTTTTTTTTACTGATGCTTTGATCTGCCTGTAACATACTGTATTTTCTGGCGTATAAGACTACCTTTAAACCCATGAAAATCTTCTTAAAAGTCGGGGGTCGTCTTATACGCCGAGTGCTGAAACTTCTGAGCCA
>CM070034.1:171623492-171640700 GCA_036250615.1 Ptychadena robeensis
ATACCAACTGGAAATGGTAAACAGGTCATGTATATCATATGTCAATCCATTCTACTCAAGTTAGCTATCTTGAGTAGAATGGATTGACATATGATATACATGACCTGTTTACCATTTCCAGTTGGTATATATGAAGTGTTAAATGTCTGTTATCTATTTATAGACTTGTACCCTCCCTGAGGAAGCCCAGTGGGGCGAAACATGTCGGAGGTAGTCTGCCTAAATAGTAGCATCAACATGTATAGCAAGTACTCCTACTGTTTATCTTCTCTAAAGTGATGTTTTCTTATATATTTAGAGGTCATCCCTATGTGTGGTGTGGCTCTGACCTCACTGTGTTTGTTGTATTGATCCCCAATAATTTTAATGTTGTCTAAATAAATTATGGTTTTTTAACTAAAACTTATTTTTTTTTGTGCCTAAAAAGCCCCATACACCTCACTGTGCCCTAGTAGGAGCGGATGAGTTTTGCGAACTCCCCACACCAACAGGCTCAGTTCTCTATTTCTGTGATTTTTGTACTGCCTCTGGCCTGTGTATTAGGCCCTACTCTCACAAGGATGTCCTGCATGAAGTCCCAGAACTTACTCAGATGGAAGAAGACTCCAGGTTCCTTCCTCAACCCCTATCATGGTAGGGAAATAACACTTACATGGCAGAGATGATCTTTGCACAAGGCCTGGATGCTAGGCCTTACTCCCACCGGGACATACTACATGAAGTCCCAGAACTTAATAAAATTGGAGCAAGCTGGCAAAAGACTCCAGGATCCTTCCTCAACTCCTAGCATGGTAGGGAAATGACACTTACATAGCAGAGATGATTTTAGTACTGCCTTGGGCCTGTGTGTTAGGCCTTACTCCCACAGGGATATCCTGCATGAAGTCCCAGAACTTACTCAGATGGAGAAAGCTGGCAAAAGACTCCAGGCTCCTTCCTCAACCCCTAGCATGGTAGAGAAATAACACTTACATGGCAGAGGTGATCTTTGCAGTCCCTGGGGCCTGGATGCTAGGTCTTACTCCCACAGAACTTACTTAGAAGGAGAAAGCTGGCAAAAGACACCAGGCCCATCCTCCCATTCATATTTTTATCCTGTATGACGCATCAGCACCTCCCCTGTACTGGGCCGAACTCCATATAAAGAAAATTGTAAACTTGTCTCATTGCCAAGCCAACATGCGTTGTCCAACAACTTCCGTTACACTACAGTATCTATATAAATTTTGAGAAGTACACCTTTTATTACAAGTAGTCAGTTAAAGTGACATAGTATATTCTGCTTGGACAGGAAAGGTCAGGAGTTGGAGCTGGGTCAACCAGGTCCGAACCAAAGGTTACCCATACCAATAACAAATATTCAGATTGTGCCCTGGAGTGATTCATTTAGTACCTCTTCACACCTTCAGATAATTAGCCTCTTACATTCTACAATAGATTAGCTGCTCTGTATTGTTTGAATTGCTTGATATGCATGGAAATGTCCCTCGAAGCGATATAATCAAACAACCAGCCTCATTTAATTTTTATTTCTCATTTTTTCATTTGTTGCTTCCGGCCATCAACAATTTTCAATTTCTGTCCCAAATGCTTGATTTCTTAATTGACCTCAAACCTCTCAGATCTTCGCGCTCAGCCTCCGGAAACATAAATACAAGCTCTATAACATTTTGGATGATAAAAAACCTCACAGCTTAAAAAATAAAGCAGAATAATAGCCCGGCGATGTTATCTTTCTTAACAATAGGTGGACAGATTGTGGCAATCGAGTTTATTTATGCTCGCAGCGCAAGGAAATATTGCATTCGCCCTGCGCCGATGTAATCACCAATGTTATTTTATCTTCCAGAAACTGGCTGGTCCTCGAAGGTCGTTTGCATTAATAACACTTCACTGGTGTCAAGGAGGTTTTTTTTTTATTCTTTCTTTTTTTTTTTTTTACTTCTCCAGGTCTCAACTGCAAAGAGATTAAGAGATTAACTCTAGCCTATTAACATATAAGGTTGTGAGGAGCATCTGCCTAATGCGTTCAGCAAAGTCGAATGAGATAAACTGGGTATTGTGGGATGCAGAGCGAGGCGGAGGGGCACATTGCAATGTTGGGACGTGATACTACAGGAAGAGTTTCCATTGGGCACCATTAAAAAGAACCACTGTAAGGTTTAGTAATCAACCAATGACAGGGGCAGGGTATTGACAAACAAAACTTTATTGTAAAGCATAAAAGATAGCATGAAAAACATGCAAAAGATCATCCCATATTGCTCATGGCAATCAAATGGTACCACACCTCTATCGTATAGAATATAGGAAGAGGAGAGCGGGGAAACACTATAAAGGGGGATATGCTCAATACAGCATCCCCTAGGGGGTTTGGTAGGTGAGGTTTTTAGGGCACCGCTGTATTTTGTACCAAATAAGTAAATATATTCACCATTTAAAGTTTAAAAAATACATAATTTTATTGATTTCCATATAAATACGACAATAAATATCGAAAACATTCAAAGACATGATACAGGGTACAAATAAAAGCAACACTGATTTATATAGACATCCTTTTCCCCTGTGCTCCAGGATTTTTAACACATGATCCGACGCGTTTCATCCGAAAAACGGACTTCCTCAGGGATAGTTGGATGTCTATTCAAAGGTCTATATCAGAGAAAGCATGATTTCAGTACATATATACATATAGGTATTGATTTCAGACATGTAAAAGAGGCTGTGTTCTAGCACAGAATCACCGATATGTAAGTAAACAAAACTTTATTCCCAACGATCCAACAGGGGAGCGCCAGTAAAACTTTCAACTGGCGTAAAGTTCAACACTCCAGCCCAATAGTCCCGGGGTACCCAAATAGTTTAGTCTGCTGCTGTAAGCGTTCTATCTGGCTCACCTGAATAGGAGGACACCAGGCTGGTGGAGTGGAGTCCAATGGCAAGGGCCGCAGGAGGCGTAGTAGTGAGATAACAGGCAGAGAGTCGATGCGGGCGGCAAGCAGAGTAGTGAGACAGTCCGCAGCGGTAGACGTTCAGATAAATCTAAATGTAGAAGAATGGTCGGTAGGCGGTTCAGGGTCGGCAGCGGACGTTCAGTAGTAGTAGCAGAGAGGATGCAGGAGATGCAGCTAGATCGGAGTTCAGAAGCACAATAATTAGCAAGGACCTGGTGCAGGAGGCTGGATATAAATAGAGGAAGTAGCAGGTGCAGGTGATCAGGGCAATAAGAAAGGCAAGGCTGGGGCAAGGCAGATGAATGAGTTAGTACCAAGGAAAGTCCAGGAGGGCAGACAGTCTAGTGGGCAAGGCTACTGTCCAGCATGCTGCTGGTCCCAGGTTTGAGACCTAACAGCTGCCCAGTTCCCTAGTCACTTGTGATGGCTAAACTGACCGCAGTCGACAGTTCGGCCGTGAACATAACATGTTCGCTTTTCTTTCCCCGGCAAACAGTACGGGCGTTCGACCCACCCTGTTCACCGGCGGGAAGAAGGTGACTTTTCTTCCACTGGTCGGATCAGGAGCAGAAAGATCCGGGCAGTGGAAGAATGTTTTTCACTAGAGACCAGGTAGAGAACCAGGTCTCTAGTGAAAGTCAACCGTCCTAAACCGGAAGTGACGTCATGTCCAGATAGCGAAACCTGGAACTGCGTGTTCCAAGTACTGGAATTGACACACTTCCATTTTTCTGATTCAAATTTCCAACGAACAGGCAGAGAATTTGAATCTTTTAGGTGGACGTCGGACTTTTTTAAAAGTCCGATCCGCCTGTTCGCGGACATATCTGGCCAAAGTTCGGCCATCACTGATAGTCACAGGGAGATCTCCACAGCCCGGCAGGGACACACTCATGAGGAACTCTCCACTGAGGCAGGTATAGAGTCTCGGGGTGGATAGCATGCCCAGTTACCTCCACTCTATCAAAATCCTTCCTGCTTAGCGGGCCCTCCCCTTAAGTACCCGGAGAACTCAAGAGGAAGTCATTGATTTTTATCAGACAATAAAGGGTATCACTTGGACTCCAAACACTTAGTACAGAAGTTGAAAAAGGATGCATTGTCTTCTGATACAGATCTTTAGTTAGACCTCATCTCCAGTGCGTCTTATAGAACGAAAATTATGTATGGCACGTTCAATGTGGATTTGCTTGCTTTGCTTTGTTTTCTTGATCTCTTTTGCAATCTTTAAAAACTTGATAAGTTAAAGACTCGTCAAGTTCCACCTACACCCCTTTTTGTTTCCTGGTGCCAAATATAACTTCCTTTCACCAAAAGCTGGCCTTCGTCTTTCATTTTAAATTCTGTGTGTTCTCCAGTGGACAGAAAGTTACCGCATTTTTCGCCTTATAAGACGCACCCAGTTTTTAGGGCAGAAAAACCAGAAAGAAAAAGATTTTTACATCAATTGGGATAATGCAATGAATTTAATGGATGCAATATCCAATTCAGCCAGAAGGTGTCACTAGCAGCAGTACACTCTCAGCTGAACACACGTCATACTTACACTGATCTGAGGAGGAGGGAGGGGGGGGGGCTGGGCTGTGTTCTGCTCTCCTCTCCCGATGTCACTGATTCTATGTCCGTGGGGCAGCTGATTGCTGTTCCCACGGACAGGAGAGCTGTAGATGCCAGTTCATCTAGCTCTGTCTTCATTGCCCATGCAAAGGCAAATACACAGTTCAGATGGGAGAGCCGGGCATCGGCTCTCCCATCTGAACTGACATCTCCTCTGTGTCGGGAGAGCTGGCGGGAAGCAAAGGTGGCCGCGGGGGTCGCGCATTCGGCGTATAAGATGCAGGCACTTTTTTTGCCCCCAAGTTTAAAAAAGGTAAAAAAGTGCGTCTTATATGCCGAAAAATACGGTAATCTGGCTGAAAAGGCAACGGTCCTTCTCGTTCTACATTCATTGTTTCCAATGTAAATCCTAAACGTTTTGTGTAGAGATCTTTCGTTACGTTTATTTCCATTGTGCGCCGATCGTCCACCATGTTTGGCCAGACTTGTGTAACAATCCCAACTGTTCAAAGTAAATGGGATGGAAAAGGTTAACAGGTAATAGCCACGAACCTCTTGTTCAATTACACTTTTCATTGCCTAGTCAGATTTCCTCAGCTTGTAGCTATTTCCTTGGTATTGGGTGCGTATGCATCTCAGCTCTGATTTAAGTCTCACGTTTAATTTATAATGCCTTTTTCCAGCTGCCCGGAGACAGCGGAGGAACATTTGTCGGAGATGTTGTAAAGCGGTGGACTCAGAAAACAATAATTTCCCATTGACTTGGGTTCACTGTTGTGTACAGTATAAATCGTTGAGCGGTTCTACCGATGGCCATTAGTTAAAAGAGACAGAATTTAAGTACGTGCTTTCAGAATTTAAAGATATAAAGTTGCCTTGGGCATGCAGGAGAAAGTTAACGTGCTCCCTTGGCATGAAGTAGGGAGAGCGCTGATGGTGACCTGGGAGGAGTGCGTATTTTTTGGGGAACCACTTGCTGTTTCCGGGGCATTGGGATGTATTCAACAGATGAATGGGCTGCCTTTCCCTCCCTGGCGTTGGCGTGACATTTTTTGTGGCATGAAAAGCCGCCCTACGGGAGATCCCAACCCTCCCCCCGCCTCTCTACACAACATTGGTGTCAGTTAGACGCCAGCGATGTGGGCTGGACAAAGCGGCGCCGCCTCCATTAACAGGGGAGACCTCCACAGCCTGGCAGGGATGTTCTGATTAGGAACTTTCCACTGAGGCAGGTATAGAGTCTTTGGGTGGATCGCGTGCCCAGTTACCTCCACTTCATCAGACTCCTTCCTACTAAGCTGCTGCAGGTGGGCGGGCTCTCCCCTTATGTACCCCAGGCACCCAGGAGGATCATGGTCTGGAAAATTAAAGGGAACATTACCCTGCATTGTCAGTGGCACTACACTACAACTCCTGGCTACAAATTAAATAAGTAGTTACAGTACGTAAGTTGAGTAATATTAGAGTGTTGTACAGTGTAAGCCCCCCATACATGCTTAGATTTCCACCAGATTTTTCGGTCGGTCGGCTGAAATATCAGATGCCGATCTAAAGCTTAAAGTGCCGAAATCGACCGCCAAATCGATCTAAGCCATTACGGACATGTTCGTAATTCTTAGATCGGTCTAATACTTTAGACGGGGACAAAGTACAGGTAAGTCTCCACAGCTCTTTTGGGGACGGGGCTGAGGACACAGAGCCTGTCTGCAGCTGCTGCTTCTCTCCCACAGAAGCTGTGAGGGGAGCGGGGGGTGCTAGCAGCTCCTCTTTCTCCCTTTGTGCTAGGCTGCCAGCCTACTGACAAACTCAGTGACCTTGCAACCTGTTCTCACGGCCGGGTCCCTAGATGCTGTCTGTCAGGTCCCCCTAGCTGTTTCCTAACACGTTTTACATAGGCGCTTCTTCAGGGGATACTTAACATTGTATCAGGGCCGGGACAAGGTCCACCAACAACAGAGGCTGAGCTGCCCAAGTGCGCCCCCCCCCCCAAATGATAGAAATAGATATAAATAAAATGCAAAATAAACACATAATTTTAATGTTAACAAACATAATCCTGTCAACAACGCAGAATAAAAACTAGAAAAAGTGAGTGCAAAATTCCAAGTGCAAAACAGATACAAGTTTAATTGTCGTCAGAACAGAGTGTATACCATAATTGGATTTGGAATATGACCTGTATTGTGGCTTATGTCATGCCCATTCACCCCTATATGCAATGTATTGCCCATTCACCCCTATATACAATGTATGACACATTCATCCCTATACACAATGCATAACCCATTCACCCCTATATACAACGTATTGTCCATTCACCCCTATATACAATGTATTGTCCATTCACCCCTATATACAATGTATTGTCCATTCACCCCTATATACAATGTATTTCCCATTCACCCCTATTTTTTCAGCTTTTCATATAGAACCAAACGTAGGCTTTGCTTATACATTTAATCTGGATGGAGCAAAATGTAATACAAGTTGGCGTCAAATGTCAGAAAATGGACATTTATTTTTTCTATCAATTTAAATAATCTTGTGGGCCAAATTTGGCCCCAGGGCCGGAGTTTGGGACCCATGCGCTAGGGTTTGGTGACACAACCATGTCACTGTGTATGGCTCTATGACTTTCACTGTGTGCTGATATATATATTAATCTAGCCATACACGTGTCGGATTCCATGGCCGATTGATCACTGATCCGATCGATTCCGGCGATCTCAGCGGGAATCGGAGCTCTGATCAATCGGCCAATTAAGAGTATCCGATCGCTGCATACCACCTTGTCCAACGGATTCTGGGACAATTCCATGTCCGATTGTCCACCTCACAAATGGCAACTCCCCCTGATCTGGGCAGAATCGGATGAAAAAGACCAACATGTTGGTTCTCTGTCGGATCCGATTCTGGGCCCCTGAACGATCGGACCTGATCGATCGGACAAGGTGGGCTGCACGCGATTCCGGCACGATCATTTCGCGTGCACGCGCCTGGAATCGATCGTGCCGGAATCCGGTGGGAATCCGACCCGTGTATGGGGGCCTTTACAGACATTCGCTGTCAGCCTTCTGCATGCATGTCTCCCTCTACGGCCTATGCGAGCATGGCTGTTATAATGATATCAGATGGAACGGCTGCTGTCAGGTGGGACATGATAGTATGTAGTACCCAGCACACACACACAATGGTATACCCGCCTATGGGTCGGAGGGGACCCTCTGTGTCCTGTACCCCACCTATGACTCCCCTCACACTTCATTACAGGACCGAACAGAACACTGACATTTAACCCTACACCACCTGGCGTGTCATACCTACCAGCTCTGCTATATCCCCTGACACCGTGCTCATATCCCGACACCACACAAGTCTTCCCGGGTCTTCCCGGGCCCTACCTCCCTTCCTGCTCACAGCCAATGCAGCGGGACTTTACACTGGACCAATCGGCGCGCGCATGTTCACGGACTACAGTGAGGTGTGAGAGGAGAGCGGTGATTGGTCGGCTAAAGTTTATCGCTGGTTGTTTGTTTATATTTCTTTCAATGTATATAGATCGGTTTACACTCATATATTATATATGTATATAGAGCCATAGGTTTGTAGGACAGAGCTCATTTAAGTAAATGTTGCATTGAAATAGTTTCCGCAGTTGTAAGAATAGGAAAATATCTCAAAACACCGGTCCGGTTCTAAACATCACGGTATACACGGTATACGCGGTGACCGAGCTCAGCATGGACGGCACGGCGGGCATGCAGACGAGGCGGGGCACACGATGTACACGCCCCTAAATCCAGGTACTGATTAGACAACAGCAATGGACAGAGAGGATTTTCTCCAGGCTTGCCTTCCTTCATCACTTACCACCCGTATATGGACTACAAATAGAAGTGCATTCCTTGGACAAAGACCCCAGTCTGCTGTTTCCAATAACTGAGCCGGGCTGGTATCATCCCACGATACCACGAATTGTGGGGTAGCCACATTACCAGTGGACCTCCGATGCATGACGCTGCTGGCGATTAACCACATAGCCTTGTTCCTCCTGCAAGTACCTAGTACCAACAGAACCTACCAGTGCGGATGAGGCTGACGCGAGAGATGGGACGATACAGTGAGAACTCACACGAGAGGATGACATGATGGGAAGACTATAATACCCTACTTATTGGGGTGAGTACCAAACACCATGCTCCTTGGTACTCATCTGAGGAGCTCCACTAAAAAGGTTTTATGTGCTAACCACCTGAACAGTGACTTCCGATTGACGTTTGGGGTGGTCATGGAGTCAGTCAAGAGGGATAGTGAGGTTACACTATTAAACTAGTTGCCTAACCGTCGTCTCACGTATTCATCATGTAAGGTCAAAACCAAAGCAATCTTGAGCCATAAATCACTGATTATTCCCCTTCAAAGCATTGTTGACATACTGCCCTGTAGTTTATTCTAAATAACTAAATTATCTACATGACGTATCTGCTTCTTCCTTCATACCTTTCATCTATCCCACGTGCGTCTTTGTAAGTACGTACTCCGTGCAGTAACACAAATATCATAGATAGTTCTCATTAACCTGGAACTCTCACCCGACCAGACACTAAGTCACCTGAAATATTCAACTTTATCTGACATGATAAATTATGCGACCAGCTCGAGAAAGAAGATATCAGCAATATGACAAGCACTAACCATAACTTGATCATTACACATTCGATAGCGTATAAGATATACAATAGAAAAGCCAATTAGACCTGACAGCGTATACCAGTTCATCCTAGGATTCCAGTTGAAATTTACGTTGGCATCCCTCTAAGGGCAGCTGGATCGTCCCTGTGTGACATAAAGCAAAACTTGTAACTTTTACCGAGCAAGCAAAGAAAGACAGAAAATGTATGGTGGCTTTCCGTGAAAACATGGTCCGACGGGGAGAAGTTCAAATTCTCATTTTCCCAAACAACGCTTCTCCTACGAAAGAACAATAGTTTTGCGCCCTTATCTTGGCTGGGCTCATTAGGTTTATCTCTGGAAAAGACATCGTAAATCTTTATATTAAAGGGGAGTGACATATTGCAGTCCAGAGAGTCGAGTAATGTATTTCCAATACTACCACGTTCCGTGATAGAGTGTCCTGGGGAGCGGCATGAGCTTTCCCAACAATTGGATTACAGAATGGTTCTCTCTTTAAAATTTAATAGATATACAAAATGAAATGCGGTACGTACTACCTCTACTATAATCCACGCCACACAGCCCCTTCCCATAAGCTAGCCTGGTGGGTACCGGCATTGTTCAAATTTTAACAATGGTACCACCCTAGTAACAAAAAAATAAATAAATTTCTCTGTCATCTGTCAGATTTCCTGTTAGAGTCTCCGTTGTTTTAACAAAACATGTATCTGAGGGACTTTCTAAACCATCAAGTCTACCTGTGTTCAATCGCAGAGGACCCCGGCACTGCATGTTGGTAGATCTAAAGGATATCGACAGATAGATCTAAATTGTATGGCCCAGCTTAACTCCACCTCTTTCATCCCCCAACCATCCTGGCTCACTGTCACACTTCGAGTCCTCCCCAATCAAGCATACCCTCCCACTTAGCCATCCATTATTGCTCTTAATGGGGCTGTTCATTGCATGCATGATGAGTTTTGATGGCCGAACTGCCCGCAAGGCGAGACAGTTCAGCGGCGACCAGCAAAAGATGTTCGCCCGACCTTCATTCTGCAGCGAGCATACGGGTGGTTACAACACCGCCCGTTGCCGGCGAGAACAAGATCTCCATTCTTCACTCCGGCAGGATCCAGAACCGCGAGATAATCAGTCCCGGAGGAATAAAAGAAAAAATAAAAAAAAAACAAAAAAAGAATCTTTTCACTAGAAGACATGAAGGCCGGTCTCCTAGTGGAAAAACCAGTACTCGGGAAAGGAAATGATGATCAGTTACGTCACAAACCGGCTTTTTTTTTTCCCTTCCACGCAGGAAACTTGCGTTCCAGGGACGCGGAATTTGGACATCACTGACGTCGATCAACAATCTGATCTGGTTTTTATATCCGATAGCATTCCCCACGTTAAGGTGAGGGAGATGTTTAAATCTGTCCACGAACAGGTTGGACTTATTTAAAAGTTCGATCTCGCCGTTCGCAGGACAGACCTGGCACCCCCCCAAGATGGTTCGGCCATCACTAATTTATGGGGATATAGTGCCTCTGCTTCTGGTCTACAAGGGACACTCGCTAGAATACCCCTGATACGTAACCAGTTTGCTAGAATCCAGGATTGTCCAATATTCAGTTTGTGTCAGTAAGTTTTTGAAAAATGTCTATTAACCAACCATCAGAAACTAATCAATGGAGCAGAAAAATAACTCATTTAATAAAAACATCGGCTGTATGGTGACCCTCAAGGACATAGTTGGTCTAAACCTTCTTTGCTTTGTCTCCACTAGAATGTGGATTTTAATTGCCGCTGTGTCCCTCGTTCGAGTATCCTTTTCCGCACTTCCTGTTCTCATTTTGACACACCTCACCTTAACAGTAATGGACCATCATATAACGTAGCCGCAATAAATCCCACCCTGACACTGCGTCCCTTTTGTTCTTAGTAATTTAGTCGAAGGCCTCGTTGGTACTGCTTGGCCCAGGCCAGGGCCATGACCCCGGTGATTATCCCTTTTTTATATTTCTATACCTTACTTTCCTGTAGCCCGAGAAAAGTCAGACACACATGCTCCATCACTTGTCCATTGTGACCCGCCCTTATTAACACCACATGTATTACCTACATTTCCTTGGGGAATTTGTCGGGTGGGTGTTAAGATGATTGTGTAGCAGCGTTGCGCATAACGTGTTTTAACGGCATGCAAATTTGCAGACAAGCCTTTCATGTCCAGAAGACAATAGCGGAATTTACGAAGGCTGCAGTCGCCGCGTAGTTCCATAAACTTACGATGAGCCCTCCGGAAAAGCTCGGGAACTCAGCGCGGCCTTATCTAGCATTTCTCGGCGCAGATTTGGTTGGAGGGAATGATCCCATACCAGACGGTCTGTTTTTCGCCTCAGATTTTTAAACCCTTTTTCATATTAATCATGTTTGTTGCCACCTGTTTCTGAGTCCATTTTTTTACTATAACTTAAAATACAATTTGGCCTCAGGGCCCGAGAACATGAATATAGCTCTGCGACTCTGGAGTAAATGGAGGATTATTGTGAATACAATAAGGGAGCTAGAACAGTCGTTCGTATAATCACTGCGTACCATGTTGGCCAGTGAGAAGCTCGGCTAATACTGAAACAATTATACATGGGACTCGACAGCATGCTGACCCACAAAGTCCATGTTTTAATAGCGCTTCTATACTATGTAGGTAAAGCTGAACCTGTCCTTTGCCAATGCATCTGCAGTTCCCTTTCCCCCATCCTCGATTGTCCAAGTGTGATATAGGGGGGGTTCCCTCTCCCATTGTGATGAATCAGCATAGTCATGACTGGGATAAGACGTAGGTACTGAAAGTATCAGAGCCTTTACTTTTTCACTCTTTGTTATATTACCATCCACACTAGACGAGACTGGAGAGATTTGCCTGGAGGAATTGCAGAGAGGATCCCCCATCCAGGGGTGAAAACATTGTTTGCTTCTGAAAGAGGAAGCAACCAGCCCATCTTTTCAAACCCGGGTGCACCGTACGTACTGATAGGGTAGAATCAGGGGACAACAGGATCTCAACCCCAGTATGTTGCCGACAGGAACTCTCTCAGGCCATCCACACACAGATAACCAATAACCTAGCAGATAATAAATCGCCTTGTTCCAGACACAGGGGCAGGCCAGGCCTCACAGTCCTCACCTGCAACAGCGCTGAGCGGGTTGCCTTTCTTCCGGTTTGGCAGGTCCTTGCGGCAGCAGTCCGGCGCAATCAAAGGTCCGAAAGATACAATCCAGTTGTTGTGAAATCGGGAGTGGGGCCTGTTTATTGTAGTCACATCACAATGCAAACTACATCTCCAGGATATTCCTGGGTCTGCCATCTGGGAGGGCAGTCAGTCTGCCAGTGACAGTCTCTCTGCCTAGCCTTCTTCACACCCAAGTGACTTCTCCAAGGCAGGAACTGCCCTTGTCCCCAGCGTGGGTTACAAGGTTGATGTGTTTAGTTTACAATCTCAGTGCCGGCTTGGTTTTTGGATTCACGGGCCCTGAGGCCTGGTTCCCCTCTGGACCCTGTATCCCTCTGTTCTCTTCTCCTCTGCTGCTCAGTTAGTCCCTTTAACTTATATAAGGCTCCTATAGTATGTAAGGGCGGGGGAAAACTCACTGGCATGGGCATACTTACCAACCTCTGGCACATGTCTTCAGCATCATCGGATGGCACAAGGAAGCGTAGGCGGCAACACCATATGAGGGTTTTGAGGAGTTTCCCACCCCATATTGCCGTAATCATTGATGAACACAGGTGATGTGGTTAGTAGGTGAGAGACAGAGGGGTTGGAAAAAACCAGCGGAGTCCTTCTGCTTTGTGATTACCCTGCCGCAAGATTTGGAAAAATGGTGCACCATAACAAGTAAAAACTGCCAAGGAGGTTCTGAACCTCCACAAAGAATTTTTTAACAGCGTGGTTTGGGCAATCGCAGCAGGTACACTATGCTGCTGCTTGAGTTTACCAAGCCTCCCCCCACCCTTTTCTATCGCGGGTGTCATCAATGATGGCAGGTTTTTGTTTGGCTGTGAATGCCCCTCCAATAGTAATTGGGGCTAGGGATGGACCGAACTGTTTCGCACGTAGAACAGCGGCCGCGAACAAGTCGGCATGTTCGCAACGATCCTCCTCCGCCGGCGGCCAGTACGGGTGTTTTATCGACGCCGTACTGTTCGCCGGCCAGAAGAAGATCTAAATTCTTCCTCCGAGCAGGATCAGAACCTGCGATGATCGATGCCGAGGAATGAATCTTTTCACCTACAAGACCGGGCATCGCAGCCGGTCTGTAGTGACAAAAATCCGGCTTGGGAGCAGGAGTGGGCGTCAGTGACGTCACATCCTGCGCACCGATCCGACACATGAACTATTCGTCCAGGTTTGCGGTCCTAGAGGCGGAGGAATTGGCATGGTGTCCGCGAACAGGGGCGGACGGCGGACTTCTTAGAAGTTCGAGACCCGCCCTGTTCGCGGACACTCCGTGGCCGATGTTTCGCCCATCTCTTAATTGGGGGCTGCCTACAGCGTCAATCGGGGCAGTTCTGGAACCTAGGAAACTTTCGCAAGTTTTCGAATACTGAGATAAATTATGTCAGTGGTAAGCGTATGGCCATGACATTGTGATAATATAATCCATCGTGCGCTCAACAAAGTGATGTGTGTGGATTCCCAGGCGTGACATTTGTAACGAGGCGGCCGTGCTGGGCCCTGTTAGTGCACCAGCGGCCCTAGGTTCATTTGGTGATGCTCGATGTACCCCCCTGTCTTAAGTGGCCTCCACACATAAGCGATTCTCCTGCACTCCAAATAAAACGATTTTCCAGTCCTATCACATAGGGATATTTACAAGTGTTTATACTAGTCAGGGCAAGGTAATATAACAGGCATTCCACCATCACCCCAGAAGGGATGAGGGTATAGCAGGCTTGAGGATACTACAGTTCCGAAACTATGACCAAACCAGCCTACTGTGGAGTGACACCCCGGTTGCCAGCAGCTCTCACCCCAGATGTTGGTGCTGTGCCTGGAGGGAAGGCTTGGTCCTTGATGTAGGCCATCAACTCAGCTCCTCGAGACTCACAAACACAGAAGCGATCCCCAGGATGCAGCTGAACACAATGAATGTCCCTGAAAATGTTCTGTAGACATTCATATATCGAACTAAGGCACACGCAGTGGCCAGTATCAGGACTGGGCAGAAATAGTGTTCGTATACAATTGAAGAGTGGGCGGCCTTTGGTGGGCTCGTGTTGACTAATCAGCAGCAGGTGTTTGGCATCATTACCATATTTTACCAGACATAAACAAGTTTATACAAGCATTTAACCATGTCATGGCACTGGATCCCCACAAATTATACAAGTTTTAAGTGTATCCCACTACACTACAACATCATCAGGAGAGGAGCAACATGGGGACAACTAAGCATGGGCCATACACATGCCGATAAAGCGGCCGATTTTTACCCTGGCCGACGGGCGTGCTCGCTGACGTCCGTCGGTCAGTAGGTTAAAGATCGGCTGCTTATCGGCATGTGCCACATGGGGCGACAGATCCCGGTCGCACCCACTTCTAAGTCTCGCGCACAGTCCAGAGATCACGACATGTCGGAAAATTCGGCCGGGCGCGAGCCGATGGGGACCGCATGCCATATGCGACATGAAAGCGGCCGCTTCTTGTAGATTATGGGGGCCGATCGCACATGCAAAGGGTGGCCCAGCCGACGGTGAAGCGCCCCAGAAAGCAATGGGATATGATAAACAGTGATGACGTCATCACGTTTACATCCGTGAAGAAATCTGCGGCAGATGATCGGCGTGGTCGCCGTGTGTTATATGCCCAGCTTTAGGATTTAGTTGGTGTCAGGTAGATTTTTTTGTCACTATTATTTTGCCATTTTCTCCAGACATGAGGTACAAAGTTATAAAGAAATGACTTTAATAATACTTTCTCAGTATTTTACGCAGAAGAGATTTTTTCGATGCCACTTAGCAGTTTTCATTACACGCTGCCAGAACTTCTCACCCTGGTCGCACGGCGGGTCCTCTTTCAGCTACTCAGCCCGCCTCCCTTAAACATTCGCTGTCCATTTATTGGAGGATCCTAATTTTTTTTTAACCGCTGTTTTCTTTAATTTATAAATATCCTAATAGACTGGCGGTACAAAAACGTGCCAAGAACACAGTCAATCTCACTGAAGTTTTAATATCTGTGGTACATAGAATACCTTGTAGCATAAGGAACCTCCTTCTACGCTTGTCTGAATCCTGTGCAGGGAAACATGAGGAGGCCGCGTAGCAAACTGCAGACATGAACGGACATTCAACTTTTTAATTTGCATAGTAACTACACTGCCCTCTATCTTAATATCTATATCTGGCTGAAATAATGGTACATGGAGTCTACTATTTATCGTATCCAGACACTGGTACACTCATACTGTACCCCTGTGACTGCTCCCTTTGTTTTCAATGGACATAGCCCCTGGACAACCAATGAAAGTGTCCACATGATTGGACACCCCCACGTCCTGTAAGCCAGTGGATTCCAAAGTTTCTTGGCAGGGCTGCACCTTTCTATTTAGGAAAATTTTCAGCCCCCTCTCCCCATTGAAATACAGGTCAGAATGAGGTGTACCAGCCCACACAACCCCCCGGAAATACCTTCGCCCACCTAGCCCCCACAGTTTGGGGACACCACTGCCTGTAAGACAGAGGAAGAGATAAGACCATAGTGACAGGTAGCTTGTTAGGGGTGGGATTAAATGAAATTTCTTTTTATATTTATGATAAAAATTACTAAGAGGGGAAGGAGGTACATTAAGAGATCGTGCAGATATGGCTGTTCTCCCACTATGTGTGAGAATGGTTGGAGGGCATAGAGTCCCGAGCCCCCTACGGGAGCCGATGACCCGCGCACATATCACACTGCTCATAACTTGGACACACCGATAAAAAGTCACGCCTATACTACACCCCTCTCACAACTCGGACAAATCCCGCAACAAAAGCACCCACCTACAACCGCCCCCACGCATAAGCACTCCCCCAATTCCACACTACATCCACCATTACCCCCCCATTCAACACCTTGGGCCGTCGCCGAATGATAGCAAGAGCACCCCACCCCTCAACACCCTCACATGGCCCAGCAATAAGCCACCCACCAACGCCATCGTACCGCCTCAATAAATAATTAGCATCCGGGGGCCCTGTGCACTTACTTTGCATAGGCCCGCAAAGTTGCTAGAAAATGAACAGTAATCTGGTGCTCCTTTTGTGATAATGACTAGAGAAGCCTAATAAGAAGTACTATTTCATATCTATGTTTGAGCAGCTAGTAAAAGTCACGTTTTTCTAATCAGATTTTATTCTGGTCATGTGACCAGACGGTGAACCTGTCAGCCATTCGCAGTAAAGAGCCTCCATGTTAATGGAGTCAGGCTAAAGTCTAAATCAGCTAGTCGAAAATTCAACATCTCTAGTAAAAAATGTGACCAAAGAGACCTGGTCCAACATGCCTAATAGTTCAGTAAAAAGTATATGGGGGGACGACTATATCATATAGTAATGTAAGATGCTATAATTAAGTATTCAATCATTGGTTACTTGCCATCACGCAAATCTGACCTCTATCTTACTCATAGATCCAAGCTCCTAGCGGTTCCCAATATGATATACAAAATGCAGGGGCCCGGGGGCCGACCCAGAGAGGCAGAAGAGGCTCGTGTGCCAGCTGATGCGCTGGCTCAGCTCCTGGGCAGCTGCTCCGGGGTTAACTAGGACAAGTTTAACCCCCTGAGCACAGCGCCGCATGAGCGCCCATGTCAACGGTCGCCAGCTGCCGCCGCTTGCGCTCCGCTCCGTGCCCTACTGCCAGTGCCCAATCAGAATGTAAGACAAGTATCCCCTCTGCTGGTGGCGTGGTTAACTGCAGTAGCGCGGGGTACCATGAGGCGATCATAGGAGCTGCAGTCAACTCGTTATTGGCTGAGATTT
>CM070034.1:171690269-171706690 GCA_036250615.1 Ptychadena robeensis
CCTCCCACTGTTTCTGAATAGGACCTGCCCCAGCCAAGGCACAGGCTCAGCCGTTCCAATTTATTTGAGCCCCCTTTCCTAGGACCTCTTTCCTATTCCCCTGGATTCCCCTGGTTCATTCTTCAAGTTGTTGTCATTGTATTGAATTAGCGATGTTGCAGCACATCCTTCTCTTGTCGTTGTTTGATCCTTCAACCTGTACAGTTTATTTAGATACACACATTGAAAACAAAAACTTGCTCTGACATATAAATTCTACAAACTCTGATGGGATTTGTGTCTTCAAAATAAATTGGGGTAATCCCTCAATTATCGATACTTTTCGGTGTCTACTAGGGGCTTCTTCAGGACACACAGTAAGTGCAGACAATGTCACAGATCACAATACTGGCCAGAGATATGTGACTACAGATGTCCCCTCTACCTGTGATGCTTTTGTCTGTTTTCCCAAACCACAGAGGACACTTACCTTTTATCGAAGATCAGCTCCCTCTGCAGGTAGTAGCAGCAATACCCCATGATGTTTTTTTTCTTACTCCCTCTGCTGGTACTTCATCTGTCATCCATCACACTCCTGGATCTCCTTGGAACCTCACCTGGAAGACATCAGTAGAGATGGTCGAATTTATTTTAAAAAATTCGACCATTTTGACGGTTTCGACTTAATTGCCAAGCCCCTGAACATGGTATCATCCCCAAACTTGCTGGAGATGTAGAGAAGGGTTGGGGGGTATACTACAAAAAAGAAAGTATGTCTCTAACACAAATAGTTTTTTCACAAATCAAGTTCAAAGTCAAGTACAAATTTCAAAAATCAGAATTTCGACTTTAACTTTGAACTTAATTTATGCAAAAACAACATGTGCTAGAGCAAAACATTTTTTTTTCAAATGTTCCTCCAACCCCTCTCTACATCTCCAGCAATTTTGGTGATGATGCCATGTTCAGGGGCTTTGCAATAAGCTCACAAAGTTAGCAAGTCGAAAAATTCGACCATCTCTAGTCATCAGGTCATATGACCCACTATTTAAGGAAGCTAGTAGCTGCATGAACAAAAAGGTCTTTTAAACTTTGCCACCCAGGCTCTACAGTTACTGATACTGAACCATAGACTGTTCTGACACATCCTCGACTTTTGCTTGCCGATAACTGTATCTCGGATCCTTCTTGCTGTCAGCAGTTAGTGGTGTAAGTGTAGCTGAGGGCCACAACCTGGGAGTCTCCCGCAGCAAATTCCATCACTTCTCAATGACCTGATGACACATTGGGTCCAATGCTCCCAACTGTTGAACCGTGACAGTAAACAACCAAGCACATGCAGATCACTAGATAATGGACAGGAGGAAAAAGGAAGAACAGAGGGGCAGAACCCCGAAAATAAGCAAGAGTGGTGAAGACATATGGACTCTGGTGGGCTTCCAGTAGATGCCCTAAAAGGAAGCAGATAAGGTCCTTCCCCAACTATATTTGTCACTGTGCTTCCCGCCTCTCAAGTGACATGGTGGTTATACATTCTTTTTAAAAAGAGGGACAGGAAGTCAACTTTCACCAAGCATCAGGGTTACTCATACTAGATTATTCTTGATTGCGGCTCGGGGTGTATTTTTGCTACAAACAGTGGTAACTCCAAACCAAACTCGGGGAAGCTTACCTGTTGTCCTCACACCGATTTCGGCCTATCTCTTTTGGTACCCAATTCCAGAAGGAATGGGGTCACCAGGGAGCTTCATCTCTTGGAGGTGTGTAAGTAGGTTACTTATTACTTCCATCACTTACCACTCTCCCTTCTGTTCCCATGCTCTGGATTGTGAAAATCTTGTTCTCGTGCAAATTGTTGCCCACATCGGAAAAATATCCTCTTACTTCCGGTTCACAGGAAGCAAAGGGAAGCCACCCCCCCCCTCCCCCAACACCCAGATATGGTAGTATATTCAGAAAAATATAGATTGGTCATAGATATATTTCAAGTATATGTAAATCCTAAATATGTTGAGAACCCTCCTGTACTATACCAAACTGTACCATAGATTTTCTTATCATACCGCGTCTTATGCCATAGTCTACGGCAGTGTTTTTCAACCACTGTTGGGCTTTTTGACCCCACCCAAAGTCTTATACTATAAGAGGCAGCTAGATAGGAGGGCTAAGCAACCGCATCCTCACAGACCAGGGGCGGTGTTTTTGCTCTGCTGGTACGCATCTGCGTTCCAGCGGGGCACCTGCTGATGACGTACTTCCGGCGGGGACCGGAAGTGCACCGCGATTATGCGTATCGTCGGTGCCCTCCGATTTTTTTCATGAAACAAGTGGGCCTTTGCCCAAAAAAGGTTGAAAAACACTGGTCTACGGAACCATGTCATTCATCATTCAGAGACACACAAAAATAACATGCACTCTACCTACTGCCTGGAGCTAGTTCCTCCATGGGTGTCCACCTCTCAGGCTTGTCTGATTGGCTAGCAGTGGTAGGGGAGGGTGGCTTTACTGTGTGCAATCCCCAGAGGGAGAAGAGAACTGACATCGGGGAGAGCCAATAGGCAGCTGAGTTCTGCAGATCTCTCTCTGGCTCACACGATTCTCACATACAGGGTTTAAAGTGTCACCTGGGCAGCACCTTTAGCTGTTTCCCCCCTAGAATACCAAGGGGACTTGCCACTGCCATAATTTGTCCACAATATCATTTATGTTCATTCTGACCAATTATAGAAAACGCTTAAGTTTTGTCAAACAAATCCTTCATCCTGACCCTGAAGCTAAGATGGTCCTACAAATAGAATCCACACATTGAAGATGATTTACCTACTGAAACCCGGAGCCCCTCTTTTTATTCTCACCACAAATACACCCCCCGAGCGATTGCACATATTCTCTTTTCCTTGGAGGAGTTCAAATATTTATAATGGCCGAACTGACGAAAGCAAAGCATATATTTGCTGTTTTATTCATTCAAATAACTCCGGGGGGCGTGCAGGAGATATGGAGCCATGCTGGATGTTGAAGCCTAATATTCCTGGCCTTAGTAAGGTTCTATAGCTTTGTATTGGTCCCAAACCGTTGACTATGGAATTAAATCAGCTCGGCATCGATATCAGGGAGAATATTGCCGTGGCTTTAATCTGTACTTGCCACATTTTATGAATGAGACCAAGGAAACATTTCGCTGGCTGATGTGGAATATATACAGACATTAGTGATATACTGTGTGTACCTGATTTTAAATAGCTTGTATAGTGCTTATTGCTGACGCTGATCATTAAATAATAATGATTCCTATTTATGTCTATGGAGCCAAGATTGAATGGACCTTCTATGGCAGTGGTGGGCAACTGAGTTGATATAGAGGGCCACAAGTGCGGCCCTCTGCATCACTAAAGGGCCACACATTATCTAGACCCTCCCCCTATCGACATATCTCAGCAGGCGGTGGACCAGATCCCGACAGGCAGTGAAAACCCGACAGCAACCACCCCCCCCCCTCCTACCCCTGGGTGCAGTGGTGATATGTAGACTTGGTTTCCCAAATTAATATTGAACATTTTACTGATGCAGGACCGCCAAACTGGATTTGGAAAGTGGGTCAGCGTGTGACCACTTCACAGGTGAGTTGCTAGCCCTATGCATTAACAGTTAGGTTTTGGGGGCCGCATGTGGAGGACCAAGGGGGGCCAACGAACAAAACCCAACGAAAAAAACCCAAAAGCCCCAAGGCAGCTGGTTGGGCACCTAAGTTCTATGGTGAAGCAGTGAATGGAGCGTGAGTGTTTAATGGCCTGCAGCATGGGGTCCGGGGTCAAAGTCAAAAAGTTCTACTATCTGTATTATTATCCATGTTAAAGCCTGACTTTGTTTTGGTACAGGTTGGCCTTGGTCAAATCTGAATGGGATGTGGGATTTCAGTTGGCCAAGGAGGGCATACAGATTTATTGTGAGGACCCTGGCTGTACCGGGTACCACCTGCTGGTGGCTCTGTGCTTGCCCTTCCCTGGGTTGTTTCCACAGTCACAAGCAGGTGGCTCCCTGCAAGCGTGGGCTGAGTGGAGGTCATCTGCCTTGTTAGACTGAAGGTTATATAGGTGTGCCTCACCCACCCATGCTGGCTGAGCATTTTTAGATCACTCTGACTCTGAACCCTGTACATCTGAATCTGGACAATTTTTGAACCTATTTGGTTTGTTCCTGTTTTGTAAGTGCATAATAAACCCCTTTTGGTTCACATATTGTCAGTGTTTGCTGCCTGTCTGGTCGCCCCCTTTTCTGGATCCTGACAGCTATCAAGGGTCAGAGTAAGAAGACATTAAGGGTTCTGTTTGTGACAAAGGGGAGGTGATGCTCCATGGTAAACAAGAAGCTCTTGTGTGTATGAAAGTAAAAATAGAATAAACATAGAATGGAAGAAGTATAAAATTCTACATTGCTCAAAAAATAAAGGGAACACAAAAAAAAAGCTGATCCTAGATCTGATTGAATAAATATTCTTATAAATACTTTGTTCTTTACAAAGCTGAATGTGCTGGCTGGCTCAGTAGTGTGTGTGGCCTCCATGTGCCTGTATGACCTCCCTACAATGCCTGGGCATGCTCCTGATGAGGTGGGGGGGGGTGGTCTCCTGAGGGATCTCCTCCCGCACCTGGACTAAAGCAAAAAAGGTTTGCCATGTCTGTCAGCGTATGGAAGCGCTACCAGGAGACAGGCCAGTACATCAGGAGATGTGGAGGAGGCCGTAGGAGGGCAACAACCCAGCATCAGGACCACTACCTCCGCCTTTGTGCAAGGAGGAATCAGGAGCAGCCTACCTGCGCGCTGCCATTGGATCCCCTCCTTCCTCTGCCAAATGCATACCGCTTCCATTCCCCCCTCCCTAGCAATATCTTTCCAGCAGAAGACCAGGAGAGGGTCAATGGAACCTCTAAAGCTGGGCGATGACTTCGACATGGGGAGGAAATGCAATTATAAGTGATGGAGTGCTTTTGTCTGTAAGCATGTGTGTGTCTGTGTGTCTTTCTACCTGTGTCTGTCTGCATATGTGTGTTTTTCTGGCTGTCTGTATGTGTTTTTCTGTTGTCATTTGCTAATAACATTAATGATGGTTCCTAATACTGCTACTCTTTACATTGTTGAAATATTTTTGATAATATTTTAGTATACCATTAAGATCAGAAATATTATTTTTGTTTTCCTCCTGACTTACAAGTTAAGCTATGGAAACATAGCTTAATTTGTAAGCTTCTAACAGGTCATGACCCACAGGTTGCCATCTGTTGTTCTAGAAGAACTTGCCATGTCTAGTCATGACATGGTGCTCAGGTAAGACAGGCCCGGAGCCAAAAGACAGAGACCTAGGCCAAAGGGACTATATGACGGGGTTAGAAGGAGCTGGCACACTAAGGGTTAGTAAATATTCTAAACATGCTTAGCTATGTTGTTTATGGTATCCATGTTATGTTATTGTGTTATCTTGTTCCAGCTCTACCAGATTGGTTGGGTCAGTTAGTGGGCGGGGTCCTCCTGTAGTTTAGTGTGAGAGGAGAATTCACCACACTTCAGGTGGAGAAGGATCTGCATCGGATGAATTTCCCTTAATTTTCTTTGGTTTATAAAACTTTGATGAATTCCTTTGTTTTCAGGTTTCAAAACGTGTCACAGCAGTGGCGGGGCTGTAAGGCCCTTGAAGGTGGTCTGGTCATGGAAAAGGTCATTGGAAGGGACCATCGTAGGTGCAGAGTCCCACCCTTTGTTACAGATGTCAGAGTGCCAGGGAGCTGGTTGTGTAAGGTGGTATCTGCATGTTATTGTCATTGTCTCCGAGTCGGTGTAGTGCGGCTGGAGGCCGATGCATTGGGTGATTCAGATACAGGGTGCTGGATAACAAGGGACCTTCACTGTAATCTAGTAATCTATAATGGTCGGTGTAATATTTGCGTACTGAGTGGGGGGCCACACTGAGATCCAGAGGTGGTGGTGACAAAAACAGATTTAATGAAGGACTTACAGGCAGGAACAAAAAACAGGTGCAAAAGTCCGGGGTACAGGGGTGTCCAGGGTTCAGGGACAAGGAGCATGAAGCCAGGGAAAGCATGAAGTCCAGACAAGCAAATAGCCCTAAGCTAACTAGGAAGGTGTGAGCTCCACCCAGCCCACGCTTGCAGGGAGCCACCTGCTGGTGACTGTGGGACTAACCCATGGATGGGCAATCACAGTGCCACCAGCAGGCGGTGATCGGAACAGCCAGGGTCCTAATAGATTGTTTTATATTATATTGTGTTAGTTATGTTGGTAATAAAAGGCGGCCGGGACATTTACACCCAATCTGGTCTCTAGTCTCAATTATTCCAGTTAGGTGTTTGGTGAGTGAATGTTGTTGAATAATTTAAACAAAAGGGACAGATGTCTTGTATTCCGAGTCAAGTATTAAGTAATAAGTAATGTGCCGTACGGTCCTGTATTAGCATTCTATGACACCACTGAATTACTTGCGGCTTTCTTTGAACAGACAACATCGGTCTACTAATACTTGGAAGGTTTTGACAAGCCAGTATTATTAAAAGCAGCGTTATCCATACCAAACCTGTTATACTAATGTTCAGGGACATTTTTCTTAAGGCGAGCAGAGACACTCCGGACATTCTCATGTTTATTTGAGAAATGAATAGGCTTTGTCCTGGTGAGCTGTCACTCAGACGGCACGAGCAGCACAACAAAGCAACAAAGAAAAGACGGAATATCTGTTTATATGTAGAAAGCAGCTTACTGGCTTCACAAGGATGATAAATTATCTTAGACATCCATTATCACAAACACTACTTTAGAATCCAGAACTATATCTCGGGCCACAACAAGAGCGGACATGTTAGTTGTTGGTAAATAATAAATTATAAGAAGAATAGGAAGAAGTCTACTCTTATATACGTACGAGTATACCAGCGCCTTGAAGTGAGTTTCTTTGTATACAGATCCATCAAATCTGGATTTCAAGTAGTGGTGGGGCCAAGGAGAGGTCATGTTGTGCATCCTTCTCCTCCAACTAACATCTAATGATGAGTAGACCAGGCCAGGCTGGAATAGTATCTGGAAAAAGTGATGAGCAGTAGTGTTGAGCAGCATATTGTATATTCGAATTTGCATAATTTCGTGAATATATTAACTAACATTTGAAATTCGTAAAATTCGTTCAATTCGACTATTCAATTGTCTTAAGGCCCCCATACACCTTACAATCTTACCATACAATTTCTGTACAATCAACTTTTCTTCTACCAAAACCACGTAATATAAGGATCTTTCTAAACATTCCAATCACTATGTATTCTTTCAGGGAGGACCCAGCAATACATAGCAGTGATATATACCTTCCAATCACTATGTATTCTATCAGGGAGGACCCAGCACTACATAGCAGTGATATATACCTTCCAATCACTATGTATTTTATCAGGGAGAACCCGGCACTACATAGCACTGATATACACCTTCCAATCACTATGTATTCTATCAGGGAGGACCCGGCACTACATAGCAGTGATATATACCTTCCAATCACTATGTATTCTATCAGGGAGGACCCGATACTACATAGCAGTGATATATACCTTCCAATCACTATGTATTCTATCAGGGAGGACCCGGCACTACATAGCAGTGATATATATCTTTCAATCACTATGTATTCTATCAGGGAGGACCGGACACTACATAGTTGTTGGTAGATCTTAAGGAAATTGTATGGAGTGATCTTAAGGTGTATGGGGGGCTTTACATTGCATCACATCTGTTCACAATTATTATAATACAGCTTCTCTTCTTATTCTGTGATCTAAGCCAGTACGGGAGCTGTGCGTATTGCGCGTATCTATTCCATTCTGGGGGGATCAGTGCCCCCCCAATGAGCATCTCTTGTCAATGCCAGATAGCTCTCTGGGGGTGCTGGTGGGTCACAGACTTACAGACCCTGCACTACTCCAGCACTCCTCTCTCTACCCAGACGGCCACGGGCTTAACAGGGAACAATTTGCAATGCCTAGATGCCAACCCCCCCATCATGATGTCGCCCTGGGCAACCACCCATATTGCCCCTATCGAAAACCGTGTTATCATGATGGGGGGGTTGGCATCTAGGCATTGATGTCTCCACCTCTCCCCCAGGGGTCACCCGCCCATCTGCGCGCCTGCCCACCCAGGGAAAGAGAAGGAGTAGAGGATAGAATAGTCCCTAATTTCACGATGGGAGGAGGGGCATGGGGGCAGCCATCAGATGGGTAGCCCAGAGCTCTGATCACCCTAGGACCGTCCCTGTCTGTTAGCTGTGTAGTCACACCTTTGGACAGAAACCATTGGTTACACATACACTTTAAAAACATGAATTACATATCAGATCAACAAATGTGGGTGAGCTTTCCCATCGGCTGATAACAGTTTACTGTGTTTGTAAAGATCACATGGAATCAATACAGATAATTTGTTTTTATATAACGCTTGGCTTAGTCAATCGTGAATTATACATTTGGCCTGAAATAGATTTGTATTCAGACAGTTGTAATCTGTATTACTGTTCCCCAACTATAAGTTAATGCCTTCAAAGTGGATGTATACTCAAAATGAAAAAGAAACATATATACCGTATTTATCGGACCATAAGACGCACCTTTTCACTGAAAAATAGGGGGGGAAAGTGTCTGTGTCTTATGTTCCGAATGCGCGACCCCTGCGGCCACTCTTTCACAGCATGGAGATTAGCCGGGGAGCTGGAGGAGCTGTCAGTTGAGCGATGCCAGCTGGTGTCCGGCTCTCCCATCTGTACTGTGTAATTGCCTATGCCAGCAGAGCTCAGAGCCCTGCTGGCATAAGCAATGACAAGAGGCTTTGATGAACTGCCATCTATACCTTTCTCCTGTCCGTGGAAACTGCAATCACTCTGCAGCTCCCAAGGACAACAGCCAGCCGGAGATGAGAGCAGAGGAGAGTAGGAGACTGTGCAGCCCAGCCCCCCTCCTCCCTATCAGTGTGGAGAATGATGTTGTGCTAAGAGTGTACTGCTGCTAGTGACATCTACTGGCTGAATTTAAAATTGCATTCATGTAATTCATTGCATTAACCCAATTGATGTGAAAACTTATTAAATCTTTTTTTTCTGGTTTTCCTGCCCTAAAAACTGAATGCATCTTATGGTCCGGTGCGTCTTATAGTCTGAAAAATATGGTTTATATAACAAAATTTGGACTTTCCTAAAATAAATTGACCTGTCATTAGAATGCCTGGAATTATATGAGAGATTTCATATTAATCTGCCAGGCTTCTGGAGATTGACTTGATGCAATATCATAAGTGACCACTAGGGAAGCTATACAATGGTTATCAATGGAGAAAACACAGTGGGGTCAGGTCTTTACTGGCTGTCACTGCTCTCAGGGAAGTCCGGCTTCCCCTCCTCCTTGGCACTGCATCATCACAGAGAAGGAGAGAGGAGAGGCGGCAAGAGAAATATGGGTTTCGGATATGACAGGTGAGCTTTTGGGATTTTTTTTCCTGAAATCTGATCACATCAAGTACAAAAATGGGTCAACTTTAAGGCACCTGAGTCTGAATCTGGTTTAGTGGGGACCATGGCAGTCACAATCTAAAGGTTAGGGGGTTTGAGGGTTAAGGTTAGGGTTAGGGGATCGAGTATCAGCCCCTCTTCCCCGCCCCGGTATTAGATAAGGATGGGGCTTGAAACGGTGTTGGACTGGGGGTGTGTTAGTGTCTGCTCGGAAGGGTGGTAGCTGTAAGAGGCAGTAGTGCCCAAAGTCACATCCCCAGTCACCACCCCCCAGAACTGAGCTCCTCTTCCACCCGACAGAATAATTTTTTTCTGTGCCCATGATGCCATGTACTGTTCCTGAAAGCCCCAGTTACGTGTTCTCCTTACCGGGTCCTGTCTCTCCCCTTGCCAAGGTTCCGGTGGGGTGGCTGGAAGCCCCCGCCATGTGGAGGACAGCTAACCGCCACTGGAGAGTTTCGAGTCAGCGCTACCCTGCCAGTATGTGGAGGTCTCCCTGGAATCATGTACATACCAGCCAGTTCTGGCCTTACTTCCCCTGGCCCCACGTGAGTGCAGCGGAATGAAATGTGTAGCAACCCTGAAATGTGTAGGTGACCCTAGTGGGGTCACCCTTTATTGTTTGACATTTAACCTGTTTGCTTGAAAGTTTTACTGTCGCTCCCCTGTTGGGTCACTGAAAATAAAGCTGTGTTTATTAACAGTTGGCTCTTGTCGTTAGTTGATTCCTGAACCTTACAGTTGTGTGGGCCCAGCACTCAGATGGCCCCCAGGTCTTACATACTCAGGGGAACAGGGATTAACAAAGAACTAGGAGCCCACAAACAAACAAGACTAAGGACAACCATTGCAGTTCAAACTCAATACCAGATGGGCTTTAAAGCAGGGTCAGGGCTGGCAGCAGACAGAGCATTATCAGGTACAAAAACAGTGGTCAGAATCCAAACAAGGTATCCAGAAGGGGCAGGCAGAAGAGTAGTCCAAGCCAGATAAGTGCAGTCAGCAGACAGAGAGTGGTCAGGAACAGGCACAGGTCCGATATCTAATAAAAAGTAAACAGATCATATCCTGAAATAAACTACGATATCACAGGCAGAGATGCCATGCAGCACCAAGGGTCTTTTAGGGCAGGAAGGGCTTTGGGTGAAGTGGATTACCACGGAGGGCACTCTAGATCTCCCTATGCTGGCAGGAGGAGGACATGAAAATACGCTATGGATGAGATAACAGGTGGTGTCATCAAAGGTTATGTTCAGTTGACGTTTTGGGCATGGGCAACATGGACGGCATCATGACAGGGGTAGGTATCTGGGCCTCGCCGGCAGAGGGCAAGAGGAAAGATCGCTTGGAGGAGTGGCAGTCCATAAGTCTGTGACTCACCAGCAGCGTCCCCCAGTACAGTTGGCAGATATGCTTTTCCGGGGGTCGGGTGTTGGAAGTCTCACCAGCACACCCCCGGAGGTGCCCCTCAGCAGTGACCAAAGATACTTTCCCAGGGTGGGGGGGAGTTGTTGTGCATGCACCGGGGTGCCAATCTCCTTAGGACAACCCCTGATTATATTGGTGCAATCCATGTGGTCAGACGGACTGCACAGTGAGAAAGGAAGAAGATGTGGGAGCGAGTGCGTGCCTGCAACCCACCACACCATGGTTCCATGGCCCCAACACAATGCTAACCCTTTCCCTTTATTCCATACTCAATAAAAAAAATTGTCTTGTGGATCTACCAATCATTAAGGGTCACCATACACCTTAAGACGTCTCTGTCAGATTTCCTTTAGATCTCCTTTTTTTTTACCAAAACCATGTAATATGAGGGACTTTCTAAACCATCAAGTCTACCTGTGTTCACTTGCAGAGGACCCTGCACTACATAGTTGTTGGTAGATCTAAAGGATATCTGACAGAGAGATCTAATGGTGTATGGCCAGCTTTAGTCACATGACTTTTATTAAAAATGTAATTACAATTTCCCAGGTTTACATTAACCAATGATCTATATTACAATGAACTTTAAAACCCTTGTGTGTGAACAAGGTCGTAACTTTTACTTTATGACAGTTTAATTAGACTGACGTCAGACGATTCCTTATTGCATCTCACTGGTCATCTCATCTCCCTGCCGGAATGTGGGTCATCGCTGGTGGCAGGTCACTAACATCTGTTGGAATCCCCAGGGCGGGAACGCGATGGCACAAGAATAAGCAGATCGCCGCAGGCTCCTGGCATGGGAACAGAGGAACGAAATGCACATTTTAAGAATCTGCTGCACCCAGGAGATCAGAGAGATTTCTTGTCCGTGTCTAACCTGGCATTCAGCCTGTCCACTGCAGTGCTGGCAGGTCCAGCTAATGAATGCCAGGCATGGCATCCAGATGGCAGTCGGCGGCAGAGTTAAATGAGTCCTTTCCCTAGACAGCAAATGCTGTCAGTGGTAGAAAAAAAATCAAGAAGCTGCTTTTTAAAATGACCTGAACTCAAGAGCTGTGTCCTGTGCTATAGCAAGCATTTAGAGATGTGCTCAAAGATAAAGTTATTCAGCCAAGTTTCTCACACGGTGGGGTCACAATGATCACATGACCGGTGAGCAAAAATCCTAAAAACCACACAGGGACCTAGTGAACTGCAGAGAGCTGGGACCAAAGTAACAAAGGCCACCATCAGTAACACACTACGCCACCAGGGACTCAAACCCTGCAGTGCCAGACGTGTCCCCCTGCTTAAAGCGCACCTTTAAATCCCCCAAAAAATTTTATTACATTTTTACTTACCTGAACTGTCCCAATAGCTTAAAAGTGCTCAAAACCCAAAAAATATTCATTTATCATGCTGACGTCTGTGGGAGCCGCCATTTTAGATTCAGTATTTGATTCCAGGCTTGCATGAGTTGAGGCTGCAATATCTCCGGTGGCCACCGGGGGCGCCAGATACAATGTGTGTCAATGGACACAAAACGAAAGTAAAAAAATTTATGAATAAATCAACGTGAATAGGAGCTGGAAATCGCCGCGGCGCTAAGGAGATGCTTGCACAGAGGAGGAGGGGTAAGGAGACAACTGCACAGATATCTCCACACAGGTAATCATTTTTTATTTTTCATTTACATATTGCCCCAATAGTCAGGGGTTGGCTAGCCAGGGGAAAAAGTTTGTCTGGTGGGTTTAGGTGCGCTTTAAGCCAGAACATGTCCGGGCCCGTCTTGCTAGAGAGTATTTGCATGATCCAGAAGAGGATTGGGAGAATGTCATATGGTCAGATGCAACCAAAGAAGAAGAAGTAAACTCAACTCAGGTTTAAGGAGAAAGAATATTGAGTTGCATCCAAAGAACACCATACCTACTGTGAAGCATGGGGGTGGCAACATTGTGCTTTGGTGTTGTTTTTCTGCAAAGGGGCCAGGACGACGTAAAGGAAAGATTGAATCGTGCCATGCATTGTAAGATTTTGATTGAAATCATCCTTCCATCAGCAAGGGCATTGAAGATGAAACATGGCTGGGTCTTTCAGCATGACAATGATCCCGGGGAACGAAGGAGTGGTTTTGTAAGAAGCATTTCAAGGTCCTGGAGTGGCCTAGCCTCTCCAGATATCAACCCCATAAAAAACCTTTTGGAGGGAGTTGAAAGTCTGTGTTGTCCAGCGACATCCCTATAACATCACTAGAGGAGATCTGCATGGAGGAATGGGCCCGAATCCCAGCAATAGTGTGTGACAACCTTGCGAAGACTTCCAGAGAACGTCTGACCTCTGTCATTGCCAACAAAGGGGATATAACAAAGTATTTTGATGAACTTTTCATAGGGATCAAATACTTATTTCCCACCATTATTTGCAGATAAATTCTTTACAGATCAGGCCATGTGATTTCCTGGCTTCTTCCCCCATTCTGTCTCTCATAGTTGAGGTGACCTATGATGGAGATCACACGCCTCTCTCATCTGTATAAGTGGGAGAACGCGCACACTTGGTGGGGGACTAAATACTTATTTCCACCATCATTCGCAGATAAATTATTTACAGATCAGACAATGTGATTTCCTGGCTTCTTCCCCCATTCTGTCTCTCATAGTTGAGGCGACCTATGATGGAGATCACACGCCTCTCTCATCTGTATAAGTGGGAGAATGTGCACACTTGGTGGGGGACTAAATACTTATTCCCACCATCATTTTCAGATAAATTCTTTACAGATCAGACAATGTGATCTCCTGGATTCTTTCTCCCATTCTGTCTCTCATAGTTGAGGTGACCTATGATGGAGATCACACGCCTCTCTCATCTGTATAAGTGGGAGGACGCACACACTTGTTGGGGAGCTAAATACTTGTTTCCTCGCTGTATCTGGATATGTAAAGCCATTTAGCGGATTTATATGCTTTTTAGTTTCTGATTAAACATATTTAAGCGAAGGTTGAGCTTTGAGTTAATCACACACTGTACATGCAGGCATGTGGTCTTTGTACAGGTTGTGTAATTACGGATAATTTCACATTGTGAATGTAAATCCATAGAAACTGTCAGAAAAGGAAGATGGCTCTCGGCGGCGTGTGATTATCTGCGCACCGTCTCCCGCCGCCGCCGCCAAACTGTTTACATTGGTAGTATTTTTTGATTTCCCACACCCTCCACTAATCGTCTTGATGAACATATTGGGAGAACATGGTTTATTGTCTTTCGGTGATTCCTGAGACGGGATTCGTGTCAGTCTCACCATATGCTGCCGCCGTACTCGGCAAATGTCACACTAGTTGTTATGCAAATCAAATCTGTCTACGTATTAAAAAACAAATAAAGATTACCAGGAGAGATGTACTGTGCGTGTTTACACAGCGAGAGGACACGTTACCTAGGAACAGTGTTACATTTCTATCCGAGCGATGCTTAAAGGAAACTTGCACCGAAAAACAACAAGGTAGTCTGTCATTTGTTAACATGGAGCCAATGTTACACTTTGCAACTCAACACAAGCTCGAGAGGGCGGCAGGAACTTTCTACTAGAGATGGTCGAATTTTTTTTTCAAAAACTTGACCATTTCGATGATTTCGAGTTAATTGCAAAGTCCCTGAGCATGGTATCATAACCAAACTTGCTGGAGATGTAGAGAAGGGTTGGGGGGTATACTCCAAAAAAGAAAGTATAGCTAGCCATACACAGCACGGATTCCCTGGCTGATCGATTCAGCACCCGATGGATTCCGGTGATTCCGCCGGCATCCACAGGTGAGAACGATTAGCCAATTAGGGAATCCGATCGTGGCAGCCCACCTTGTACGGCCGGATCCGGGAGGGATCCGTGTCCGATGGCTCGCCTCCCGGACCGCAACGCCCCCCTGATCAGAGCAGAATCGGACCGAAAAGACCAACAGGTTGGTTCTTCCTCGGATCCGATTCTGTGCCCCTGATCCATCGGATGCGATCGGACGGGCAAGGTGGGCTGCAGGGGATTCCGGCACGATGGATCCGCGTGCACGCGCCCGAATCCGTGCCGTGTATGGCAGCCTTTAGTCTATAACACAAATAGTTTTTGCACAAATGAAGTTCAAAGTCAAGTCAAAATTTCGAAAATTGGAATTTCGACTTTATATTTGAACTTAATTTATGCAAAAACTCCATGTGCTAGAGCAAAAACTTTTTTTTTTCAAATGTTCCCACAACCCTTCTCTACATTTCCAGCAATTTTGGTGATAATACCATGTTCAGGGGCTTTGCAATCAGCTTACAAATTAGCAAGTCTAAAAATTCGATCATCTCTACTTTCTACAGATCCGAGAAGGGGTCACATAACTGTGATGTATGCACTGTGTATTATATGCTGTATATTGCTGTATATTGTGTGTGTATCATTGTAAGGGTTACACCTGTTGTTGACAAAGTCCTGGCTGGGTGTGTACTTCATCTCTTCCCTCCAAAATGTATCTAATGTACTCCTGCCCAGTTACAAGCCTCAAGCCGGCCCTTGTCTGAAGGCATAAATAGAACGCCCTCAGAATGTTCTGGGCTTCTTCTGTTGATTCTCCCTGGAGTACCACAGCCACAGCAACTGATTAATGTAATGGAAAAAAATGAATGGGGCCATACATTGTAAGAATGTAAGTAAAAACCTCCTTCCATCAGCAAGGGCATTGAAGATGAAACATGGCTGGGTCTTTCAGCATGAGATTAACTTTTCATAGGGACCAAATACTTATTTGCTACCATCATTTCCAGGTAAATTCTTTACAGATCAGACAATGTGATTTCCTGGATTCCCTCCCCCATCCTGTCCCTGATAGCTGAGGTGACCTATGATGGAGATCAGAATGTTCTGGGCTTCTTCTGTTGATTCTCCCTGGAGTACCACAGCCTCAGCATTGGACCCAGCAAGAGTGACACCCCTGCACCCAGCCTAAGGATTCCAGCACTTTGGCGGCAGCGACTATCTTCCCTATGTCTGAACCCCTTCTCCGCCCTCAGGAGTCTTAAGCCAGTACATGTCCCGGCCTGTCTGAAGTTTGCTAGAGAGCATTTGGATGATCCAGAAGAGGATTGGGAGAACGTCATATGGTCAGATGAAAACAAAGTAAAAAGCTCAACTTGTCGTGTTTGGAGGAGAAAGAATGCTGAGTTGCATCCAAAGAACACCATACCTACTGTAAAGCATGGGTGTGGAAACATCATGCTTTGGGGCTGTTTTTCTGCAAAGGGACCAGGATGACTGATCAGTGTCATAGGAAGCCCTCAGAATGTTCTGGGCGTCTTATGTTGATTCGCAATGGAGTGCTGTAAATAGCAATGGAAAACTGTAAATAGCCACCTAACAACGTGCGTGGACCATGGCTTACTGGTGTGCAGAAGGTGTGCGGTGGAGGACATCTCCCTTAAAGAATAGTGATGAGCTTCTAGGCAATAT
>CM070034.1:171730495-171741620 GCA_036250615.1 Ptychadena robeensis
GGGGGTGAAAACATTGTAATAAAGACAACCCATACCGCCAGGAAGGTTAAGCTGGTTTGTAAGTGTGCAATGGGCTCAGGACCGGGACAAGGTCCACCAACAGCAGAGGCTGAGCTGCCCAAGTGCGCCCCACTCCCAGCCCAATTTGCATATGAATGTCCCGCCCCCCTGGGTGGGGGGCTGCATGACATTCATGTGCAAATTGGCGGATGATCTGCTTACACATTTGCATATGAATGTCCTGTGCCCCCCCCCCGGCCATTCACATTCAAATTGGGCTGGGAGAGGGGTGACATCGGCCAGCTAAGAGCTGATCTGAGCTTAGCTGGACAGCTCCATCTCTTCAACTGCAATACTGAGAAAAAAGTGCAGAACGAGATGGAGCCGTCAAAAATTTAACCCCCTGAGCAGCGCCCAGAGGCTGGAGCCTCTTCAGCCTCTGTGTCAGCCCGGCCCTGAATGGGCTTATGTGTTAGGGAAGCTTCATATATATGTATGTATTTAATTGAAATTCATTTTCTATTTCTTTCAGCAAAATATTTACAGTGGAGGAAATAATTATTTGACCCATCATCATCAATTACAAGAAACGTTTGACCTCTGTGCTTGCAAACAAGGGTTTTTCCACCAAGTATTAAGTCTTTTTTTGTTACAGGGTTCAAAAACGTATTTCGATCAATGAAATGCAAATCAGTTGCTATCTTTTATTTAAAGCAATTTTTTCGATTTTCCTTTTGATGTGCTATCTGCCACTGTTACAATAAACCTACCATTGAAATGATACTGTTCTGAGACTTTTCATTTCTTTGTCATTGGACAAACTTACAAAATCAGTGAGGGGTCAAATAATTGTTTCCTCCACTGTACTTCTTGGTGAACAACTGAAGAAAAATCCTCAAAGGCAGCAAAAAAAAAACCTGACAGAGGTAATAACCTTTTTCTAGTTTGACCATAATAAAAGAAAGGCTTAGCCTGGAGTAATGTAATAAATAAAACCATTCCCTGCAGAATACAGTATATACTACATATAAACCGCGCACAGATATATATACAGTCATGGCCAAAAATATCCGCACCCCGTCAGAAAACATATCCCAGAAAACTGTTGCATGTACGGATACTTTGGTGTCTGGGCAAAAGTATTGGGACCCTCAACCTAAAACTTTGTAGCATGCAAGTCAACTGGATATATTGGGGTACAGGGTTCCTTAGACAGTGCATGCTCTCACACAGTGGAGGTATAATGGGGTACAGGGCCCTCAGATGGTAGTGACTGCAGATATATTGTTGGGGGATATATTGGGGTACAGGGTTCCTCAGACAGCACATGCTCTCAAATAGTGGAGGTATAATGGGGTACAGAGCTTTTCTATCTCTCTATTGGAATTTTGGAACACTCTTTCTTTGCCAGCTGCTCCAGGTCTTTCAGATTCAAAGGCTTCCTTCACCCACATCTCTCCACAGGAGCTCTATGGGATTAAGGTCCAGACTCACTGCTGGCCACTTCAAACATTCATTTGCTGTGTTTTAACACAATTTTGTACTGAAAAAAGATATTTAAATAAAGGGCTCTTTGTCCTGCCCAAAAATTTGTAATCACCATTCAAGTTGACATCTTTATTTTTTACGAAGAGATGTTGAAGCAGAAGTTGGTTATTGTTGGCAAGGAGAGTCCTCTTCCATCAGAACATTAGGAATCCGGCCTTGTAGCCTTTTGTAGATTGATGAGATGATCCATGTTGATGTGCTGTACTTATTATTAGATTGTAAGCCTGTCCGGGCAGGGTCCTCTACTCCTCCTATGTCATACCTGTACCTGTGTGTTATTGTGTGTTTGTATCTCCACTCTAATGTATTGTACAGCGCTGCGTAATATGCTGGTGCTATATAAATAAATGATAATAATAATAATATTAGTGACATCAGGTCATGTGAACGCCACCACGCAAGCAGAAGCATGTTCTGGCCTCGGACATAATTCTGGTTGTAAGTCAAATATATGCTTGTAATTTAAAGCAAAAATTTTGGTTTTAACTCAAGTCAAGACAGTTGTAACTCAAGGGTCCACTGCATAAGTATATATATATGCATATATATATACTGTATATTAGTAAAAGTACAAGAAAACCCCAAATCTTTCTGTCTGGCTTCATCTCTGGCTTCGTCTCTGGTTGCCCATACATTCCACTTTCCTCATACATCCTCCAATCAGCGAAGTCCGTAGAGTTAATCAGAGACAGGAATATAAAATATGAAGACCTCATTTATTGAATATACGCGCTATTTAATGTGATATTACCATCCTGCGCAGACTGCACAGCCTTCACTCGTCCTTGAAGCTGATTACATTTATCACCTCCTTAATTTAGGGAATTCTCTGCATCAACACGCAATCCAGTCTCCGCCTGGGGGACTTCACAAAAATCTGATCTGACATGACATTCTATTGCCGAAACATTTTCTACCGGTGATCACATTTTGTATGCCAGACGCGTCCTCTGTGATGGGCACTTGTGTGTCAGAGCGAGAGGTCTAAAGGCCCCCATACACGGGTCGGATTCGCACCGGATTCCGGCACGATCGATTCCGGGCGCGTGCACGCGAAACGATCGTGCCGGAATCGCATGCAGCCCACCTTGTCCGATCGTTCGCGTCCGATTGATCAGGGGCTCAGAATCGGATCTGACGGAGAACCAACATGTTGGTCTTTCTCATCCGAATTTGCCCGGATCAGGGGGAGTTGCCATTTGTGAGGTGGACAATCGGACATGGATCCGTCCCGGAATCCGCTGGACAAGGTGGTATGCAGCGATGGATACTCTTAATTGGCCGATTGATCACACCTGCGATTCCCGCCAGAATCTCCAGAATCGATCGGATGATGAATCGATTGGACATGGAATCCGACACGTGTATGGCTAGCTTAAGTGTTTTTGGCCGGGGGAGCGTCCTTTAAGGATTTTATTTTAATACTAAACATACATTTTGGTTGGTTATCTATTGAACGCTTGATGTTGTATCAGAACATGATGGCACAAATGTAAGAGTCCGCATACACCTTTAGATTTCTCTGTCAGATTCCCTTTAGATCTCCTTTTGTTTTACCAAAACCATGTAATATGAGGGACTTTCTAAACCATCAAGTCTACCTGTGTTCAATCGCAGAGGACCCGGCACTACATAGTTGTTGATAGATCTAAAGGATATCTGACAGAGAGATCTAAAGGTGTATGGCCAGCTTAAAGAAGAGCTTATCAGACCTTTAAAAAGGATATATGTAAGGACAGGGTTTCCGGCAAGGTGCCACATTTTTTGCTTGATAAAGCTTATCAGACCTTTTTTGGGGGGCTTTTGATGATTTACACACGGTGATCCACTACAGTTGGCTAAGTTGAATGAACAGAAAATCTAGACGTGTATGGGGGGCTTTACTTTACACAATGTTCCAAAGGTCTAGTGGACCCTCTCTATATCCACTTTTTAGTTCCCATTAATGCCTGCCATACACACCCCGACTGGTGCAGACAGACCAGCTCAGATGAGCTCCGGAATGCAAACGTGAGGACGTTTGCATCCTGATGCATTATGGGGCTGCACTAGTCGGCCGGCACCCTTTGTGTGCCGGCCATTAGCTTCAATGAAGACGTCGGTCTTCATTGAAGTTAAAGGCATCGGCTTCCATCGGCCAGAGATTATCGGACATGTCCGTTCTCTGGCCGGCTGAGCTGTGGGGCGACAGGGATCTGTCGCCCCATGTGGGCACATGCCGATAAGCGCCCGATTTTTCCGCTGACCGACGGCGCGAGCGCGCACGCCCGTCAGTCAGGTGAAAAATCGGCCGCTTATCGGCATGTGTATGCCAGGCATAAGAATAATAAACCTAGCCACAGACTGGTTTCCTAAAGACTAACCGCAAGTAGGCGTCCATTTATTTTTAAATTGCCTAAACAAATGATGTTAACTGTTTATTGTCCAAGGAGAATTCTCTGTAATGATTGGCTAATTCATTTATTGATCAATCCGTAAAGTAGGAGTTGTTTTCCTGCTTATGCTAATGTTATGTGTCATGAACTTCCAATTGTTACCTTCTGTATTGTTCTGCACATGTGCCGATAAATCTATCAAACGCAAGAAGTATGTTGACATTTCTCCAACACATGGCAACAATGGTTTTCGTGCTATGAATGTTCAAATTTAGTGTCATACAGGTTTATTTAGCTTAGTTTCTACAGCACTGGAGAGGGGAGGGTGTGTCCTGTCGGGTGTTTTGATTGGCTGGGGAGGATGTGTCTGCGGGAGGAGCTACAGGAAGCACAGATCACAGAATCTAGCTCCTCTCCTTCCCTTCAAAGCATCGGCAGGAGGGGAGGAATGAGCCGGGGGCAAGCAGCGGCCAACATGTGACTCTATTTGGGTCTGGATTTGGACCGTGGTCCGCCTATTGAGTACCCCGGCCCTAAACTTTAAAGGGTGTCCAGATTGCCCAGTGGGGACTAGGTCTTAGAGTGTATTTAAAGCAGTTCTAAACTCAAAATAAAAAGACACATGCATCAGATAGACATATTACTCACCTGTCAGCAGTTTACATCTGGGAAAACAGCTACAGAAAAAAAAAACATACTTACCTTCCTTTCTCTTCTTTCATGGAGCCAGCATGTTTAGTACTGGCGAGCCAAAGCCATTTCCGCTCATTCTTTGGACCCCCAGCAGGGACAGGAGGATCAGTGCCCTGGGTGAGAGAGCGGGGGGGGGGGGGGGGGGGGGGTTGACCGCATACAGCACTCCTCCAGAAACTGGATATTTCTCAATAAAGGTCCAAAACACATCCAAATGTTGTAAAAACGGTGCCCCTTTATTGTAGTCACATCACAGTGCCAAATACACTCTACGATAGTCCTGGCCATCTGGGAGCAGCATCTGCCAGTACAGTCTCTGCCTCCACCCCAGCGTCTCCTCCTGGCTAGGACTGCCCTTGTCCCTAGCGTGGAGTACAAGGGTGAGGCCTTAGTTACATCTCAGTGCAGGCCTGGTCTTTGGATCCACAGGCCTGAGGCCTGTTACCCACTGGATCCAGTACACCTCTGTTCTTGTCTACTCTGCTGCTAGGAAGATCCGATTACCATAAACTAATTACCTGATATAAGCTCCTATTCTCCTCCCAGATGGCTCTCAAGATCACAACATCACATTTACAGTGACACCTCCCACCTTATGTTTTGCCCAGCAACAGCACAAACACAATCACTGACAAAACTCTTGGGGACATGGTTAACCCCTTAATGACCATGGTACAGCACACTACAATCCACCTCCCTACACACCTATCATCACTGCCCTAGGGGGGAAGGAAGTTTTGGGTCGATGGGACTGGGCAGGCGCAACGTCATACAGCCACAAGGGCACTTGGGACAGATGTCCCATAGTTCAAAGTGACCTCCGATGTGGTAGGTTCACTTTAAGATTGAACGGCAGCATAATAGAGAGCATTGGCACAACATTCGAGACTGAAAAAGGCTTTCGATGTAGAATCACTCACCCGGTCGTGTTAAATAAACCAGATATACGTTTCAAGCGCAGAACTCGAATTTTAACTTCAGAGCTGGGAGCAGCATCTGCCAGTACAGTCTCTCTCTGCCCTAGCCTTCTCCATCCCAGCGTCTCCTCCTGGCTAGGACTGCCCTTGACCTAGCGTGGAGAACAAGGGTGAGGCCTTAGTTACATCTCAGTGCAGGCCTGAGGCCTGTTCCCCACTGGATCCAGTACACCTCTGTTCTCTTCTACTCTGCTGCTAGGAAGATCCGATAACCATAAACTTCTTACCTGATATAAGCTCCTATTCTCCTCCCAGATGGCTCTCAAGATCACAACATCACATGTGCCAAACATTTACAGTGACACCTCCCACCTTATGTTTTGCCCAGCAACAGCACAAACACAATCACTGAAAAAACTCTTGGGGACATGGTTAACCCCTTAATGACCATGGTATAGCACACTACAATCCACCTCCCTACACACCTATCATCACTGCCCTAGGGGGAAGGAAGTTTTGGGTCGATGGGACTGGGCAGGCGCAACGTCATACAGCCGCAAGGGCACTTGGGACAGATGTCCTATAGTTCAAAATGACCTCCGATGTGGTAGGTTCACTTTAAGACCGAACGGAACCACGACGCACCACACATGCAGCATAATAGAGAGCATTGGCACAACATTCGAGACTGAAAAGGCTTTCCATGTAGAGTCACTCACCCGGTCGTGTTAAATAAACCAGATATACGTTTCAAGCGTAGAACTCTAATTTTAACTTCAGAGCTTACGCCTTGTCTCCATGGAGAGGTTCATCAGCAGCCTCATCCCCACTGTTACCTCGTCCATCTTGTGATTTTGTGTTGATATTGCCCAACTCTGTCATTCTGCCTCTTTTATAGTAAAAGTGTCATAATAAACCACAAGCCAGGACCGCATGCTTTCCAGGGCAACGTCTTTAGAAATCAGGCGGGTGGAGGAGAAAAAAAAATCTCACATAAGCACCTCTTACAAATAAAAAATAATACTTCGCCGAGGGTAGTCGCGGCGTATAAAAACATAATTAATCAGGATGGCTCCAAGAAAAATAAACCCAAAGCGTGAAGTCTATTACTGCATCGCTTTCAGTTCTTGTCTGAACGGCAGGAGCTCCACCTAGTGCTCATAGACCATCCGAGGGTGCGCCGCAGCAATCTGCATACATCTGTAGGAGAACAACATTCTAAACAAAGAGGATAGCCTATATATAGTGGGGGCAAAGAAGTATTTAGCCCCCCACCGATTGTGTGCGTACTCCCACTTATAAAGATGAGAGAGGCATGTGATCTCCATCATAGGTCACCTCAACTATGAGAGACAGAATGGGGGAAAGAATCCAGGAAATCACATTGTAAAGAATTTATCTGCAAATGATGGAGGAAATAAGTATTTGATCCCTATGAAAAGCTAATCTCATACTTGTTATATCCCCTTTGTTGGCGATGACAGAGGTCAGACGTTCTCTGGAAGTCTTCACAAGGTTGTCACACACTGCTGCTGGTGTTCGCACCATTCCTCCATGCAGATCTCCTCAACAGCAGTGATGTTTTGGATATTTTTGGCTTTCATGTCCCTCCAAAGGTTTTCTATGGGGTTGTGATCTGGAGACTGGTTAGGCCACTCCAGGACCTTGAAAAATGTGTCCCAGGACGTACAACAAGACCGCAATGGCAGACCGCCATTTGCAATAACAGTTGTACAAGATGCCAGGGATGGGTCCTGAATCACATGTTTGTATCACCATGTGTCACCCATTTTAGTGGTCATAGACCATCCCAGGGCGCGCCGCAGCAATCTGCATAAATTTGTAGGAGAACAACATTGTAAACAAAGAGGATATCCTATATACAGTGGGGGAAAAAGTATTTAGCCCCCCACCAATTGTGCAAATTTTCCTATTTATACAGATGAGAGAGGCGTGTAATCTCCATCATAGGTCACCTCAATTATGAGAGACAGAATGGGGGAAAGAATCCAGGAAATCACATTGTAAAAAATTTATCTGCAAATGATGGTGGAAATAAGTATTTGATCCCTATGAAAAGTTAATCTCATACTTTGTTATATCGCCTTTGTTGGCAATGACAGAGGTCAGACGTTCTCTGGAAGTCTTCACAAGGTTGTCACACACTGCTGCTGGTATTCGACCCGTTCCTCCATGCAGATCTCCTCTACAGCAGTGATGTTTTGGATATTTTTGGCTTTCATCTCCCTCCAAAGGTTTTCTATGGGGTTGTGATCTGGAGACTGGTTAGGCCACTCCAGGACCTTGAAAAATGTGTCCCAGGACATACAACAAGGTCCGCAACGGCAGACCACCATTTGCAATAACAGTTGCCAGGAATGGGTACTGAACCACATGTATGTGTCACCCATTTTAGGCTGTGTCCCCTTTAACGTATGCTGGATGGACACTTGTTATTTGACTGCTATTTTGGGCTGCTGGTAAGCCTTATTGTTGACTTTGTTTGCACAATAAAGTGTTTTGGGAAAATGTGCTGATCTCCTGTAGCGGTGAACCTCTGGGTTGGCCCAGGGGCAGTCCTAGGGAGATCGGCACCCTGGGCACCTCCTCTGACGACCACCCCCCCCCCCATAGTCTCACCTCAGAAGGGGGGGCAGTTGCTTGTGATGTGAGACTCTGCTATGGAAGGGTCTCGCCTCACGAAAAAGAACGGAAGAGTCCTATTCACCCCCCCGGGAATGCATCTCTGCTCCCAGGGAAAGTGGAGAGGGGGTGGTCTCCCCTACTCCTCTCTCTCCAGGTGGGCACGTGCATAGTCGTGCGCTGTGGGGGGGAGGCAGCTTTCATATATTTTTGATGCCCAGATGCCATCCTTTGAAGCCCAGGTTGCCCATGCCTAATACCGCCTGGGAGAACTGGGAGGAGCAGAAGTGGGAACTCAGGGGAAACGCCCTGAAGGAGGGAGATGAGTCCAATACTAGGAGTGGGACTCCACCTGTCCCTGACTGGGGACAGGTTCTCTTCATCAAACAGGAATTGTTGAATGTGATGATTAAGACCGAAGGGCACATCCAGCAGAGGATGCGGGTACCGGTAACGCCACTGGTCAGCACCTGGGAGACACGGGCCAGGCCACCCCACTTGAACAGAGTTTAAGGTGGCACCAGATCGGAACAATGTAAAATCAACTGGGTCTTGGCTGGAGAGTTGCGACGACCAAACTGTCCGCAAGGCGATTTTCTTCTACCCTTTGGCCAGATCAGGCGCGGAAAGATCCGGTCAGAGGAAGAATCTTTCCGCTAGAGACCGGGTAGAGAAGCCAGCCAGGGAAAAATCTGTGATGTCACGTCCGGCAACCGGAACCAGGAACTATGCATTCCAGGTGATGGAAATTACATCACTGGCGTCACTTTTGGTTTTCCTATACAAATTCCCCACAAATAGTGATGGACGAACATCAGCTGTGGCCAATCGAACTTCTGCAAATACCTGCCGCGAACATACGAACGGCGAACCTCCATTGACTTTAATGGAGGGCGAACTTCTGAAACCTTCAGGTCATATTTGTAGCCAAAATACCAATAAAAAAAGTCAAAAGGGTGCGACCACCGGGACAGTGTCATGCCAGAGGGGGATCAATTGCTAAACTTCTCCCCCACAATACGGATTTGTTTTCTTCAGGTCTAATGGCGGGAAATCACATCTAGATTACACAATTTGCCAAAAGTTACCGGACAGCACCTTCTGCAGCGCATCACATTTAGTCAGATCTCTCTGCAATGCATAATACAGCATACCCCACCCCAGAGAAGGACTTTGATGAATGATGAACTACATGTAACAGAACACCTTAGCTATAGCTACAGATCACTGGATGGAGTATAATAGCAAAGTAGCTCAGCCATCCCTCAATCAGCAGCAGCTCTCCCTATCTATCTAGTACTGGAGACACGGGGTAAATATAAAATGGCCACCGGGCTGCTTCTTTTATAAGGGGGGTATCCTCCTGGAGAGAAAAATGTGTAATTGGCTGTACTGTCCCACCTGACTATAGAGTGTGGGGTCGCACTTTGTCTCCATGTTAAAGTATAGGGGGGGAGGGGTAGAACACCCATAATGTTCGCCAGCATTGCGAACTGCGAACGTGATATTCGCCACAAACTTTCCACCTGCTGAACTTTTCGGGCCATCACTACCCACGAATAGGCGAGGAATTTGAATCTTCCTGCGAACAGGCGGACGTCTGACTTTTTTAAAAGTCCGATCTGCCTGTTCACAAACGGAAGTTCGGCCATCACTACTGGAGAGTGCGTGCTATTAGGTTCCCCGGCTGCCCGCACGCCGGCATGAATGGGGGAGAGCGGTGAACCTGGAGCCCAGTTGCTGCTCTCTCATCAGGTGCGGCTCATCTGCACTGCCCCTCCTCTTCCTGTGTGTCAGCTTTATACCCCTCATGTCCAAGAACCTCATGGGTCAAGGGATTAACCTCCCTAGCGGTTGAGATGAACCCTGTTCGTTCGCCGAACAGGGTCCTCTCAACTGCAGGGGAAGCCGGCATCGGGGAGACCCGATGCCTCCCCAGAAAGCTGCAGCGATTGTTTTAATCGCTGCGGCATTTCCGGGGTTTCGGCACCGCCCCGATCGCGGAAGGGGGCAGGGGGGGGGGGGGCGCCATGGACCTCCATGTTAATGGAGGAGCGCCGGCTTTCCCTCTCACGCAGCCGGTGTCAATAATGACACCAGCTGTGTGAAGAGCAGCGGCGCGAGGCCGGAAATGATAGGCAGTATACTGTGTACACTGCCTCGATTGCCCGTACCGTGCCGTTTACAACGGGCAGTGCGCTAGGAAGGTTAAAGGGGACAGCACCTGAAATAGTTGGCGACCAACTCCGGCAAGACCTCATTGTAGGATTTAATATCCCCACGTCCCTGTTTACACACATAATGGAGCTGGAGAAATGCAGGGCAGCCATGACAGGGAATCAGAGATCAGAGGCGCCATGACCGACCATGAGAGGCCTTTTAAGTTTGGAGTCGGGCAGCAGCCACTCAGAGATAAGAGGACCATTCACACTCTGTCATACTTCGCACTATGCTTCATTCCCTCATCCGTGTCAGCAAGCATCGCGGAAATTATAGAAAAGATTATAAAGCCGCTAATAAACTACAAAGGAAAAAGTCTGAATGGAGAATCTGTATTCATAGCCGGTCCCGAGCCGTATAAACTGGAAATGAGATCAGAACAATCTACCGAATTTCCTGCAACAGCGATGAAAGCAGACCTCTGCTACAATAAACACTAAAGTATTGGGACAGCCTTCCAAAGCATGGAACTCAGATGCTCCAATCACTAGAGATGGTCGAATTTTTCGAATTGCTAACTTTGTGAGCTGATTGCAAAGCCCCTGAACATGGTATCATCACCAAACTTGCTAGGGATGTAGAGAAGGGTTGTGGGAACATTTGAAAAAAAAGATGTTTTGCTCTAGCACATGTCGTTTTTGCATAAATTAAGTTCAAAGTCAAAAGGCTCCCATACACGTGTCGGATTCGCACCGGATTCCGGCACGATCGATTCCGGGCGTGTGCACG
>CM070034.1:171806547-171825640 GCA_036250615.1 Ptychadena robeensis
GAGGATGATGTGGTCAAAATACTAATTTGCCTAATAATTCTGCACTCCCTGTACAGAATGTTTCAGCAGAGTGGTCAGGACTGGACCATGCAGTATTCACTCTGTATTCCTCCAGCCAAAAGCCCAGCACCAGGAGGGAGGTCTTCACTGCAGTAGAGTGTCAGGGCTGAAACTTTACCATGTGTCTATACACTAGCAGTACCCATTCTCTGAACACACTGACCAACTTATGAAGAGACACATTTTACAATCTGTAACTGAACTTACCCATGAACAGCTATTTACATATGGGAGGAGATATGAGCGCGTCACAAAATGTATTTATTGCAATGCAGAATGTTATTGTACATACACAACTCATGCTCTCATTGTAAAATTGAAGTTGGCCAGTTCAGAGAATGGGTATTGTTAGCGCAGATAAGATCTCTTCTTGGCAGTGGCTTTTTGGCTTGGCTGGAGGGAATGGAACATATCTCTGCCTCCTGGGATGCAGAGTTATTGCTCCCAATATAGCTGGGAACCAATATATATATTTTTATCAGGTCCATCAAATGCAGGGACTTTCCTATTGATTTAAATGGTAAAAATGTGTCTTCGTCTGAAAAAATATATTACGTCATCTTTGGCTACAAGAATCATAACTGGTTACACACACTGTTTAGGGTTAAATATTTTAAACTTTAATTTTGTTTAAAAGTTAGAAAACAAGGCCGGTACTCTAACCTTCACCTGAATTACCTTCACCAATTTGACATTATAGATTTCATTGTATTCTTTCGTCACAAGTCCCGGTAGAAAGCTTTCCTCTCCATGTTGGAGAGTTTGAGGGGGAACAGCAGCATTTCCTAGAACATTACTACCTACTCTGGGGCATAGGCATCACACCACATAGCCAACAGACAAAAACTTGAAGGGCTGGGTGGCTTATTCTTCTGATAAGTGTCATCCACCACATTGGCTTAGTGTTGTCATGCATAGTGGGGCTCCATGGGGTCTGAACCTCAGGTCTTTGTAAACCTTTTGACCACCTTGTTTTTTGGCAAGTTTTTTCTAGCAGATACACCTCAGATGTTTTACCATACATGTCGTCTCCACCTCGGTTGGAATGTGTAGAGAGACAGGGCCCTGACTGTACTGGAAAACTGTATTCGGTACATAAACTCCAGCTGAACTCTGGGTCCATAACATCGGGAGGCACCCATGGGCCTGACCTCATTTGAGAAATCCAGTCCAGAACCACTTCCTATCCACCAAGTATACACAGGCCTTTCCAAGTGAGTAACATTCAAACTATGGGTATACAACAAAACAAGGAAAGTACTATGCAGGGATACCTCAGGTTGGTTACTACCAGTCTGTAGGGTACATACTTGACCTTTTGATCAGTTCCATGGCAGAACTGACCTTTTTGTTCCCAGGAGAGGACTGGGCTACTGACCACTATTATGTTTGGGTTTTTTTAAACTCACTGCTGTATGCATTTGATAAATTTTTCCAGCATTTTTCATTGATTTGTTAAAAAACGCAAATGTAATCTCAAATCCGAATGAATCTACATATGAGGAAATGAGCACGCCTTTAAAAAGCATATAGTTTGAAAGCGCCCTCAGTCACATACCACTGGCATATTCCTATGGGACTGGCCCTCACCCCATGCTATGCGTAGGTTTTGGGGGACGGGGGTAACCAACATTCATAGTGCTGGCTGGTCCTTTTAGTCCCAAACAGTCCACTTCCCACATGGACAAATCGACACCCTTTAACTTTACCAGTGTTCTGGCCATTATGTGACTTTCAATGCGAATTGGTAGATCACAGCAGAGTACAATGTACTGCATTAATACCTCGCCGCCGCCACCACACATCACCAGTGCCATTGAGACGCCTCCTCTTCGGCATCACAGATGACCTGGCACCGGAAGGGATCTCTGGGGGTTTGCAGAGCACAGACTAGTATACCCGGTCCCAGTGCAAGCACAGTTTGTATTAACAAACTGACCGTACTGGGTTAGGGCATAACACCCAGAAGGTTAATCAGGACCACATAGAACCCCCTGTGGCAGTCAGCACCAGATTCTTCATGGCCAACACATGGGGGTTATGTTTCTTACACAGTACATTCCGCTAAACTAGCAACATGGTAGAACTCAATAAGCATTACAGATGGTCACATTTTAACCTTCTGAGCGTTCTCCCCGAATTAACTCGGGCTGAGTTTCATGCATCATGAAACTCAGCCCGAGTTAGCCGGAGGAACGCCCGAGGTCTCGCCGTCTTCTGACGGCGGTCGGGAGCATCGGCATGTATGCCGATGCTTCCGGGTCCGCCCCCGATCGCGTCACCGGTGACGCGAAGGGGGCGGGGGTAGGCGGCGCCATAGACCTCCGTCAAACTGTCAGCAGAAGTCCAGCGTCCCCAGCGACGCCTGACTTTTGTTTACATCCCTGAGCTGGCAATCACGGCGGAGCACATTGTGGCAAACGCTCAGAGGGTTAATTAGCTGACTGAGCTGATCGCAAAGCCCCTAAACCTGGTATCACCAAAATTGCTGGAGATGTAGAGAAGGGCTGTGGAAACATTTGAAGAAGAGAAAAAAAAAAAAAAAAAAAAAAAAAAAAAAAAAAAAAAGTATTTCTCTAGCACAGTTTTTGCATGAATTAAGTTAAAAATCAAAGTTGATATTTGAAATTTTGACTTGACTTTTAACCTACTTTGTGCAAAAACTGTTAGAGCAATACTTTTTGTAGTATACCACAACCCTTCTCTACATCTCCAGCAAGTTTAGCGATACCACGCTCAGGGGCTTTGCAATTAACCTGAAATCAAATTTTTTAAAGAAAAATGTGACCATCTCTAATAAGCAACCATCTGAGCATCTGGACGTACATTTTTAATTGATGGCATGCAGCCGCTTTAAGCCCCCCATACACCTTAAGCTCGATCTATACACTCTACATTAGATCTACCAACTACATAGTGCCGGGTCCTCCTTAATAGATTACATAGTGATTGGAAGGTATACATTACCGCTATGTAGTGCTGGGTCCTCCCTTACAGAATACATAGTGATTGGAAGGTATATATCACTGCTATGTAGTGCTGGGTCCTCCCTGATAGAATACATAGTGATTGGAAGGATTAGAAAGCTCCTCATATTACATGGTTTTGGTAGAACAAAAGTGGATTGTACAGAAATTGTAAGGTGTATGGGGGCCTTTAGAGTGTAGAACAGGCAAGCACCTATGAGAAAGCACATGGTAGAGTCTGACAGTTGACATTTTCCTCTGACTACAGCAATTACAACCTACAGATCTGCACAGATTCTCATTATACCAGATTAATTCTATAGATACCAGTTGACCTGTAAACCTTTAATGGAGATTTGGCATTAAGAGACCGGCACACAAAAGGTTTTGTTCCATCAGATTTTATTCTGACAACTAGAGTTTCTCTAAACCTGTGTACAAGAACCTAAAGAATCTTAGAAAGGCAAAGTGCATTCGGACCGTGACGACATTCGAGGACTTCAGAGGTCCTTGAGATCTTTCTGGATGCCCCACAGGGTGGATGCGCTCTTCTGGAGTTGAGCTTGCTCGTCGGGTGTCAGCTTCTGCTTGACGACTTGTGCTAGACCGGTTGAGTCCAGGACACATGGGAGACTCAGAAAGACTTCATCGTCAATGCCATACAAACCCTGGAAAGAAAAGGGGGAGGAGTGGTGAAGTCCATTAGTAAAGTCATGAGCGTGTACGAACTATATTAAATGCAAAATTTCATGAAGAAAAGGCCTCAATTTGGAATCCATCATTACAGATTAGACTGCAGACGATCACTGAAATATGGTAGCCCGTATTGGTTTTTAATATCCAAACTATTCCAAACTATTCCACTATAAATGCTCCTGTGTATTGCAACAGAATTGACATGCAATGGTGAAGACTTCAAGAACCTAGTCTATGGCAGGTTCTAGTTTGTCGGTGTGCATATTGCACCAACGGTATCAATTGTCATACCAACCACATGAAGATCTGTATATGTGCCGTCCACTACCCTGTGCATCATTATCGGAGGCCTTTAGTGTAAAAGGTACTCGTGCATGCATCGATTCCTGAACTATTGCAGTGTGCTTGCACTAGAATTGATGAGCGATCACTGGATGAACCAATTTGCACCATTGTGGGTGTTGGATCCCTGGCCGATATTTTGCACAGGGATCGAGGGTCTCCATTCAAAAGGACTGGCGATTAAACAGGGATTTACCAACCTGTGTTCCCTGTTCGATTACTATATAATCGATCGCCACAAATGTGCATAGCGACATGGCTGCCGCAAGGGGGGACAGGGCGGACTTCCGGCCCAGGCAGCTAGGGGAGCAAGACGGTCAGCACGTGGGGGCCCCGGCGTGCTGACAGATAGGTACAGCAGCCTCTGCTCACTGTACCTCTGCACAGCCTGGACTGCCACTACTGTGTGCGATCCGGTGCCAGTCTGGGCTGTGAAGAGGCAGAGGTACAGTGAGCAGAGGCTACTGTACCTATCAGTCAGCACACCGGGGTTAAGGTGGATTTTTCAGCTAGCACTCCTTCCATGGGGCCAGGACATTTTTGCTGTACCGGGCCCCATGATTTCTGACGGCTGCCCTACATGGCGATCAAATGTAAAATCCACCACTGTATGGGTACCTTAATGGTTTTCTTGATAGACCTAAAAACACACACTTTTCAAAGCATGTCTTATGACCTCTGTACGGCACATTATGGACTAATCCCCACTTTGGCGATTGTCCACTTTAATCACGGTGTGGGGATTGCTCCCATGCATTTAAATGGGCTCTTCCCAAAAGTGGTTGGACAGCTTGGTATATTTTAGTCGATTTTTACCCGATCGGCAACAGTGCGTGCTCCTGCCAATCGCCCAGCCTAAAACAGGGTGGGCCTGCCTGACTAGACAGTCTACGGGACTTTGCCTGTAGACATGGACGCTTTAAAGAAACTTTCTGTAAATGCACCCCCATTTATTCTCTATGGGCATGATCAGGGGTGGTTCATGTCTGCCCCAATCACATCCAGATCGCTTAAGTGGGGACATAGCCCAAGACATATTCACACTCCCATCATGCATTTCCAAAGGTTGCGGCTAGTAATGAACCCATGAAGCTTCATCTGTGCCAATTGGCATGCTGATGTTTAGGTTGACTTGCTACCTCAGACATTACTTACCTTGACCATGGTTGAGACTGGATGGACTTTCTTCAGGTTTTTGAGAATGGACTCTGCCAGATCAGCCACGCTCATGCCGATGGCCCAGTTTGTGTATCCCTTTAGTCTGATCACTTCATATGCACTACAAGGAGGATACAGAGGTCACAACACATGTATACAGAAACATCCAAATAAAACCATTTTTCTACTGAAGAGGAGATGGGAAAACTAAAAAACGCATGTATCAGGTTTATTTTTTTGTGGAAAAAAAAAAAATATATACCCCACATGTTTTATGCATTGCTTTTTTGGAACAGAACATTTAAACACAGGACCTCACCTGACTATCCCATATGGTTAAAGGGATATTCAAGAATACAGACTAATGCCTGCCATACGCATGCTGATAAGTGGCCGATTTTTCACCTGACCGACGGGCACGCTCGCACCGTCGGTCAGCAAAAAAACAAATAAACCGGCATGTGCCCACACACAGCTCGGTCTGAGAACAGTCCGATAATCTCTGGCCGATGGCATTAGCTTCAATGAAGACCGGCGTCTTCATTGAAGCTAATGGCCGGCACACAAAAGGGTGCCGGCCGACTGAAGGGGCCCCATAATGCACCAGGGTGCAAACGTGACATCATCACGTTTGCATTCCGGTGCATATCAGAGTAGGTCTGTCTGCACCCGTTGGGGTGTGTATGGCAGCCTTAAAATGGTTCAGCTCTTTACTACAAGATTATACAGAGCAAAGGTGCCCATACACAGGCAGATTCTTCCTTGGTAGAGGGACAGACTGCAGTGCGACTCATTCAGGCAGCAGCCAGCCCCTCAGAGGATTGGCAGGCACCCTGAGTGCCGGCCATTACTTTGGATGGATCAGCCAGAGAAATAAGGACATGTCAGTTCTCTGGCCGATCATGGTATTTGCCAACATGGATAGTGTGCTCCTTGTGGGCACCTGAGATCCACAGACGATCCATCCGGTGTGTGTGCGCTAACCTATCAGCCACAAAATCACCCGTGGATCGCAGCGTGTATGGGGACCTTAAGACTGCCTTACCTGTCAACAACATCTTTGTGGACCTTTTTCCAGTTCTCTGAATCCTTGTCAGTTCCAATATCAGGATTGAGGGTTTGAAGGCCGACTCCAGCAACACTCACTCCGCTCCAAACAGGAACTGTTGAAATAAAAGATACTTCTGAAAACTGGCCACTTTGCAAGTTTCCTAGAACAAAAGCTTGAACCCCATTTACCAGATGTGCCAAGTAGTGCCCACACCAAACCCCCCCCACATATGAGTATAAGTCACTTACCACTGGAGTCTCCATGTTCGCCCAAGACATAGCCGTGGCAGCTGGAAGTGCTGATACCAAGTTTCTGGGAGATCAGGTAGCGGAACCTTGCTGAATCCAAGTTGGTTCCACTTCCAATGACTTTGCTCTGTGGCAAGCCGCTCAGCTTCCATGTCACATAGGTCATGATGTCAACTAAAAACCAACAGATTGTTGTAGTCACAGGTCTTTGAAACATCTGAAGCGTTGGCTACTCCTTCAAAAAGGAAGAATTAAGTAGGGTACAGACCTGCAGATATGGGCCTCACAGCCATCTGGCCCATGAAATATGCACCCACAGCTGTTTGGTCCTGCTCAATCAAACCCGCTCGCAAACAGCCATATGGGACATGACCGTAAACACGGCCGATGCTTTGCCTAGAGAATGCTGGTCTCCAGGCAAAGCTTTGACTGAGCTAGGAAGAGAGCAGAGCTGTTTGCCCGACTCTGTCAATATCTACCGGCAGCGTGATGACCTCACTACGCTGCAGGGTACATCGGACGACTCAAATATCGAGCAGTCTGTACCCTGCTTAAAGCAGGTACACATGTAGATATGGGCCAGATTGATGGCCACTTCGAGCACTGTGCACGCTCACGGCCATCTATCTGCCCCATATCCTATGCCCCCATCCCAGTTTGAGCGGGACCAATCAATCCCACTCAAATACAGGGATATTGGACATGACTTAACCTCCCTAGCGGTTGAGACGAACCCTGTTAGTTCACTGAACAGGGTCCTCTCAACCGCAGAGGAAGCCGGCGGGCGGGGAGACCCTATGCCTCCCCGGAAAGCTGCAGCTTTTCTTAATCGCTGCAGCATTTCCGGGTTTGCGGCACTGCCCCGATCGCGTCACGGTGACGCGGAAGGGGGCAGGCCGGTGCCGTAGACCTCCATGTTAATGGAGGAGCGCCGGCTTTCCCTCTCACGCAGCTGTTGTCAGTAATGACAGCAGCTGTGTGAATAGCTCCGTGTACTGTGTACACTGCCTCGATCGCCTGTATCGCGCTGTTGTAAACGGCATGATACGGGCGGTGCGCTAGGAAGGTTAAATATGGCTGATGTCCGTTGCTTTGCATGGGGACCACGGGTCTCCATGTAAAACATTGGCTGAGCTGGAGACACGGCAGAGCTGTCTCTCCAGCTCCTTCAAATATCAGACAGGGAACATCGGACGGCTCCAATATTGAGCCCCGTGTTCCCCGCTTAAGTTCGCTGGAAGTGCACCAGTATTTTCCCTAAACAATCAGATCACATGATAAAATATCTAGTGCACTGTGGCCCCCCCCATTGACTTTCCTGTCTAGCACAGTATGCAACTTTCCTCTCCCATTATGAAGCAGGAGGAAACCCTGCTGGGTAGCTATGCAATGCCTCAAAACCTGACATTTCAATAAGGTCATGGAGCACAGACTAGTGATGAGCAGCATAGGAAATATTCAAATTTTCGACATTTTGCTACAAATATTCTATATTTGCAACTATTCACAATTGTGAAAATATATGCAATTATAATCGCCTCGCGATTACCTTCAAATGAAGGTCACATGTGCTATTTATTTAAGCATTGCAAATATATAGTTGCAATCCATGCCCATAAGCTTCCCAATGGAAAATATCCACCATCATATTCACAAATAGGCAATATTTGCAATTCAAATATTTGAGCTCAACACTACCACAGACTCGTCAATTCACATGAATGTTCAGATGGAATTACAAAATAGCCATTCATACTACAGGCATCATTCCCCATTTACCTGGATTGGAAACCACAAGGATGGTGGCATCGGGGCTGTACTTCACAACCTGAGGGATGATGAACTTGAAGACATTGACGTTTCTCTGCACGAGGTTCAGGCGGCTCTCCCCCTCCTGTTGACGGACCCCACCGGTGACCACAACAAGTTTGGAGTTGGCTGTGACTGAGTAGTCTGTAGATGGCAACAAAAGACAATGTAAGGTCAAATGTACTTTTACTCAACGCAAACTTTATTTCAAGGTCTTACAGCAGTAGCATGGGCCTGTATAGAAACCCAACATGAGGTAGTGAAATCAACACACGACCCCGAGACATGTGTGTTAAACCAGTCTTGCCATCTCAAATTAGTCTGGTACTCCTGTGTGCAACACCTCTAGTATTGAAGGCCATGTTAAGCCATCAAACAATGTCATCATACCAACGTGATTATTTCCAGGCAGGAATGCCTGTGTATGCCCACCTTTATTCTCATAATGTGATCATAGGAGGAGTGTTCCCACATTTACATCCATATAAATTTATAAAGGCCATCAGAACCAGAGAATACAAGTAAATTATTGCCGGTCATTCATTAAATCTGATTGTTGCAATCATACTCCTGATGCTTTCCTTATCTTTTTGTTGGTATGATCAGGTAAAACTTGCACTCACTGTAATGTTAAATTACATATAGAGGAACAGCAATATAGCATTGGGGCAAATAAACGCAAATGGGACTTGTAAGAAACCACCCCCTATACACGTGTCCATCTGCAGTCGATCGACTGCCATGTGAGTCACCAGTTTGCAAACCGGAGGCACCCCCTGGAGTGATCAACCAGAATAGCCTGCAAGTTGGAAGCACATCAATCTGACCATCAATATAGTTTGGAGTAGAACCAGGATCTCCATCCAAAGTATGGGAAGCCATGTGTAAGTGGCACACATTGCAATTCCCAAGTTCAGCAGACAACAGAAAGCAGCGTGGTATAACCACAACGGTGGGATCGATCGCTGGCGGAACGCCTGGGAATCTAGCCATGTATGGGTAGATTAATGCATGTTGATAGATGACAAGGGGAGGGGGACAAGGGCATGCAAAGCAGGTGCCAACAGGGCCATTTCAATTGAGATTCAGCTACTGGACATGCATTATTTGGCACTGGACAACAAGTGCTCTACTGCAACTTTACCCCATGTTAAAAACAAAGCGGCGAGTGCACTGTCCTGGCTGCATCCTCCACCCCCCTCCCCCGTGTTCCAGGCATCCAACATAAGCAAATTGATGCAGTGGAAATTAACCCTTCACTCCACTATAAACTAATAGACTATTTCAGCTTGGGGGGGGGGGGCAGACCAAAAAATAAATGCCTACCTTTGTTTGCAACGATAGTTGGTGTTTTAAGAAAAAGGCTTCCATGCTGCAAGTCCAGCTTCTCTCCTTCCAATTTATCTTCCAAGATATCAACCAGGGCCAGCTCATCAGGCAGCTCCTAATGCACAGGATAGACTGGTCAGTCTCACATATTTAAAGACAAGTTTAAGAGTTAAGCCCCCCCCATACACCTTCAGACGACACCATACAATTGCCATTACATCTACCAACAACTATGTAGAGCCGGGTCCTCCCTGATAGAATACATAGTGATTGGGAGGATTAGAACGCTTCTCATATTACAAAAGTTGATTGTACAGAAATTGTAAGGTGTATGGAGGGCTTTAGATTGTGACCATATTACATCAGCTGAAGATGAACTCAATTAAAGCAGGGTACAGGCATGCAGATATGGGCCAGATTGATGGCCGCTTCGAGCGTGCTCACAGCCATCTATCTGGCCCATATAATATGCAGTCAATGCTGTTTTCAAGTGGAATCAGCAGTCCCCATCCAGAGTAATGTTTGGCACACAAAAGGTGCCTGCTAATACGCGTGTTCCCTGCCTTAGATTCTTTTTATATAAAAAAAAAAAAAAAAATTTGTGAATTGCTTTGATTAGTATTACAGCAGAATACCACCATCCGGGTCTTGAAAAATTCTGTTATACCTTGAATTTTCCCCCCAACTCACAATTAGTAATTACCCCTATAACATACCCCTACCCCTATAACACTGGTCAATGCCTTATGCTTCTCTTGCTGCCTTCCCAGCTTGAAGTGGTGGCATCGAGTACAGATGGCAATAAATGCTTATTTATACCAGGTGCCCAACTTGCCGCCCTCTGGGTGTTTTTTGGCGGCCCCCCTCAGTCCTTCACTTGCGGCCCCTGACACCTAACTGTTAATGCATAGGGCAAAGGAACTCTCCTGTGCGCTGCCCCCCCCCCCCTGACAAGTCTGTGCTCGGAATCTTGTTAGGGTCCCCATACACCTTCAGATCTCCTTTTGTTTTACCAAAACCATGTAAGGGCTTGTTTCCATTGATGCGATTCTTCGCATTTCCACGTGTTTGTAGCCGCAAGCGCAAACAACCGCGTCCATTGGAAACTTCAATGTAGTTTCCACTGGTGCGGTTGCATGCAATTGTGCACGGATGCGGTTTAGGGTGCGTTTCTGAACGCTAGCTGCAGCGTTTTGAAACGCATCCGCGTCCCAACCACATCCGCATCCCAAAAAACGCGCCCATAGGGATGCATTTCAAAACTCGCAAGAACGCATGGCATAGCAGACGCGTATTCTGGGCGCGGTCAAAAAAACAAAATGCATCGCGTAAACGCACGACAACTATGCCATGCGTTCAGCCGCGCGGTTACAGACGCGTGGAATCGCATCAATGGAAACAAGGCCTAATATGAGGGACTTTAAAACCATCAAGTCTACCTGTGTTCAATCACAGAGGACCCGGCACTACATAGTTGTTGGTAGATCTAAAGGATATCTGACAGAGATCTAAAGGTGTATGGCCAGCATTAGAGAAGAGGAGCTTATGCAAGTCAGTATAGATTGATGTGCTGCCCTTTAGTGATGCCGAGGGCCGCCCTCCATATAAACTCAGTTGGCCACCACTGTTCTATATGAACAAGGCAGGATACTTGTGTGCCATGAATGCATCTCAGAGATTTTGGGTAACGCTTGGCTGTTTTCTTCATTTTATTTCAGAAGAGGGAGCCAAATCTCATCACAGAAATGCTTTAGATTCTTGTACAATTCCTTACAAGACTCCATGTTGGAAAAAACAGATTCAAAAAGTCGACCATTTCGACGATTGAATTAATTGCAAAGCCCCCGAGCATGGTATCACCAAACTTGCTGGAGATGTAGAGAAGGGTTGGGGGGGGGGGGGGGGGGGGGGGGGTATACCAAAAATTTGTATGTCTCTAACACAAATAGTTTTTTGCACAAATAAAGTTCAAATCCAAGTCAAAATTTAGGAAATTGGAATTTTAGACTTTATTTTTGAACTTAATTTATGCAAAAACTCCATGCGCTAGAGCAAAACTTATTTTTTTCAAATGTTCCCACAACCCTTCTCTACATCTCCAGCAATTTTTTATGATACCATGTTCAGGGGCTTTGCAATCAGCAAGTCGAAAAATTTGACCATCTCTAATCAAGGTACACCAAGAGCAGGTTCCTGCAGAAGACACATTAGGTATAGAGACTGGTATTTGTTGATCCTTCCATAATATACAAGCCTTTTAATCAAACGGTCTAGTTTGGTACCATTTTAGCCCCGTTTCCATTAGATTCTGTAGTGTACAAAGTCACATATCTGTTATAACTCAGCATCCAAAGCCATTAAGCAGAGGTTAGAGCTGTGTGCGGTCATGCGTAGCTGAAGGTCACCTCTCCGTAGGATGGAGTCACATGCTCCACAATAGCCGAGTTATATTTGGCACATACCTTCAGAAGGACGCTGACGGCGCAGGCCATGCCAACTTGGCCGACTCCTACAATTGTTATCTTGTTTTTGGGAGGGCCGGCCTTCTCAGTTGAAACTGAGGAAAAGAGGTTGTCTTGTACTGTTGCCATGGTGACTGAAAACAAAAAGCAATAAGGACCAATTAGATGAAAAGGTTCAAAATTATTCCAACATTTACATAAAAAAAAAAATAAATATAAAAAATTACAGGTCACATCAGTTCAATAAAGGAGCAGGGGAGGGGACAGGTTGTCTTGATGGCATGGTCCAAGGGTGGGACTCATGGGCCACAATGGGCATTGGTCTCCTATCCCATGTCACCACCATGGACAGAGGCGGGGGAGGGCTAGAATTTTGAGCAGAGTTGGGGCCAGACCAAGAGCCTGTAAGGGCCGCCTGGCATAGGGGGGGGGGGGGGGGGGGGGGGGGGGGGGGGGGGGGGGGGGGGGGGGGGGGTCACAAGTCCTTGAAGCCTGGGTTGGAGATTCAGCATAAGAAAATATTAACCTCCCTAGCAGTCATGAATAAAGCCCCCCCCCCCCCATACACCTTACAATCTTTCCATACAATTTCTGACCAATCAACTTTTGTTCTACCAAAACCATGTAATATGAGGAGCATTCTAATCCTTCCAATCACTATGTATTCTATCAGGGAGGACCCAGCACTACATAGCGGTGATATATACCTTCCAATCACTATGTATTGTATCAGGAAGGACCCAGCACTACATAGCAGTGATGTATACCTTCCAATCACTATGTATTCTATCAGGGAGGACCCAGCGCTACATAGCAGTGAAATTTTTACTTGACTTTGAAATTTATTTATGCAAAAGCTAATTGTGTTAGAGATAAACTTTTTTTGTAGTATACCCCCCAACCCTTCTCTACATCTCCAGCAAGTTTAGAGATACCAAGTTTTATGTGCAATTAACTCAAAAAAAGTGATCTAGTTACAACCTTCTATGATTACAGTTCTGGATGTCTGGGTTTGGTTTGTTTATTATTTTTTTTAGAGACATCACAACTTCCATTCATCATACTCTACTCACCGACAGTCCCAACAGTAAGGCTTTGTTTGTATTGCGTTGGGACCCCTCCGCAGGTCCCAACGTAACAGATAAACTTACCTGCCCGGCGGACGGGTCTGTCTTCACTGCGCTGATCCGATCCGCCGGCGTCAGGCTGAACATAGTCGAGTACATTCAGCCTTTACACCGGCGGATGTGTACACAGACCATCCGCCGGCAGGCTGAGTCTATGGGATACGTCGCGACCCCTGCTAAGCGTATACGCTCAGCGTAGGGGTCCCATCGTATAATAGAAACAAGCCCCAACAGTAAAGAATTGCTGGAAAATCTAATTCGCTATGGGTAAGGAATGGCTGTTACATTTAATTATCTATGATGTTGACCATTAACAGGCCAATCTCACTATAGACTTGTGCAGAAACTTTAAAGAAAAGCATTCTCAATTAATCTGCCCGTAAACCTATTAGACAGGGTCCTCCACTCCTGTGTCATAACCTGTACCTGTGTGTATTATCTTCTGCTAAATTTCCATAAATGGTAATTACTTTTATTGTGATGGCCAATACATCTTACAATGTATTAAAGTAAACCCCAAACTTAGTAAAAGTTGACTGCAACTTAAGTCATTCAATGTAGAGGCTGCATTCGTTTTCCTTTCCTGGGCAATAGTGTTCAGCAATGACAGAACAACCTTGCCATAATGCTAGTGCCCTGTTAACAGAAGTCAAAGTCATGGCAGACCTACGTGATGCTCATGGAGTGAGATACCTAGTGCAACAACCATGTCTTAAGATAAATTGTCACACTAAAGCCCCCCATACACGTTCCGATTTTTCTCCCGATCCTTCACCTAAAATGTTATGGTCGGTCAGACGGCTGGCACGAAAAAGCGGAATCCGAATCACCGATCGATCGGCCTGACACTATTAACAACAGATCGACCCAAATTTACGGACAAATCATAAATCTGCATACGATTAATCTCCCAACCACGTTGGTCGGGCGGGCAAAATTCGTACGAAAAATCAGAACGTGTATGGGGGGCTTAAGATAGGAAGTAGGCGAGGGCATTGAATTAAGTGTAGGACATTGGTCCAACTCTGACTTTCTATATGCTGTAGGTAGGGTTAAAACGTGATCCATTACAATAAACTCAAACCTCATTTTGACATAAAGTTCTTAATTGCTCAGTAGCAAGTTTGGAATCATTAGGGGGGGGGGGGGGGGGGGGGGGGGGGGGGGGGGGGTTGTCTTTGACCTAATCACCACTTGCCAATAAAAATAGCATGTGTTCCCTTTTATCTAGATGCTTGAAGAATAAAGCACCACCATACACGTTTAGATCACTCCACAAAATGTCCTTTAGATTTACCAACAACTATGTAGTGCTGGGTCCTCCCTGGTGGAATACACAGTGATTGGAAGGTATGTATCACTGCTATGTAGTGTCGGGTCCTCCCTGATGGAATACATAGTGATTGGAAGGTATGTATCACTGCTATGTAGTGCCGGGTCCTCCCTGATGGAATACATAGTGATTGGAAGGTATGTATCACTGCTATGTAGTGCCGGGTCCTCCCTGATGGAATACATAGTGATTGGAAGGTATGTATCACTGCTATGTAGTGCCGGGTCCTCCCTGATGGAATACATAGTGATTGGAAGGTATGTATCACTGCTATGTAGTGCCGGGTCCTCCCTGATGGAATACATAGTGATTGGAAGGTATGTATCACTGCTATGTAGTGCCGGGTCCTCCCTGATGGAATACATAGTGATTGGAAGGATTAGAAAGCTCCTCGTATTACATGGTTTTGGAAGAACAAAAAAGTTATTGTACAGAAATTGTATGGAAAGCATAAGGTGTATGGGGGGGGGGTGCTAAACCCAACACAGCAGTTCTCAAGATTACGCAAGCTAGAACAATTCTTAGCATTAACCTTTAGTGTGCTGGAACTTATGAGTCAACAAGTCTCATTTCCTGTACAGTAATACTTCCAGGAAACATACACGTCGGTTATGAAATCCTCATCTGAGCTGCCTGCTATCCTTCTATCTCTATTAACCAAGATCAGATGTACGATGCCATTTCAATGCAGAGCGGCAGCCATTACTCTTGTGCTAGATGTCACATCGCACAACTCCACCACCCTCACCCAACATATGCACACATCCTACGTCACGTCCTTTGCCTACGGTAACACTTCTGCATCGTGTTTTGGCAGCTACACAATTTGACCTACATAGAGACCGTAAGCTCTTTGTCAGGATAGTAGAGGAATACAAGATGTAGAGGATTCCTCTCCAGTTTGGGGAGGAAAGTCAACAGGAAATAGTCAACGAGGAACGCAGTTAAAAGAAATATTCTGCAAAGAGGGTTGATCTGGAGTTTAAGGATCTTAATGGAAATAAAGACGGTGTTGAGATTTTACTACCCTTACAACTGCGCACTACTTGTCTGGAGTTAGAGATCATCTTGTGGGGTGTGGGGGGGTTAAGGTTAGAATTAGGGAGGAGTGTTCCTTACATATAGGGGGTGAGCTTTAACCCCCAGAGACCCAAAAAAAAAAAGTGTATTTCAACCATCCAATAGTGTTGCAGAACTGAATTGGACCTATTCGTAATGCTCATGAGGTTTTAAAAAGAAAATGGGGGGTTATTTTTGTAGCCTTATGTGCGATGTTGTAATATTACAACACCAGGTCTCTGGGAGTTGAGGGTTGGGGGTTAAAAATAAACTAACCTCCCAATCCCCTAACCTTAACCTTCCAACCCCTATGCTCAACCCAAACCACTAACGTTAATTACCCGATTAACCCTGTAACTCCAAAAAAGTAGGGCTACCTGCTCAGTTGTAAGGGTAGAAAAATATCTCAGAACAGCAGTAATGTAGAAATGGAATCACAAAGGCCCCCCATACACCTTACAATCTTTCCATACACTTTCATTTTGTTCTACCAAAACCATGTAATATGAGGACCTTTCTAAACCTTCCAATCACTATGTATTCTATCAGGGAGGACTCGGCACTACAAAGCAGTGATATATACCTTCCAATCACTATGTATTCTATCAGGGAGGACCCGGCACTACATAGCAGTGATATATACCTTCCAATCACTATGTATTCCATCAGGGAGGACCCAGCACTACATAGCTGTGATATATACCTTCCAATCACTATGTATTCTATCAGGGAGGATCCGGCACTACATAGCTGTGATATATACCTTCCAATCACTATGTATTCTATCAGGGAGGCCACTATACTACACAGTGATTGGTAGATCTAATGGAGATTGTATGGATCGATCTTCGAGAGTATGGGGGGCTTAAGGCCTCCCATACACCTTGAGATTCCTCTGTCAGGTTTCCTTTAGATCCTTTTGTTTTACCAAAACCATGTAATATGAGGGACTTTCTAAACCATCAAGTCTACCTGTGTCCCATCGCAGAGGACCTGGCACTACATAGATGTTGGTAGATCTAAAGGATATCTGACAGATCTAAAGGTGTACGTGGCCTTTAAAGGCAGGCGTGGAGATCTGGCAAGTCTCATATCCCGTTCTTTAAAAGGGATGAGGCCTATGCCGGATTCCATCGCCAAGTCACCTACAACGTAGACGTTCTACATCAACACTGAAAGTTTAGTATAAGAAACATCAGCAACGAAAGCATCAGCGCCAAGCCTAAGGAGATGCTAGGGTATCAGGACAGGGACCACTGCCAGGTTGTCAGGGTCAGCCAGGACACATTGGTCCTCACGCAAATCAAAGGACATTCAAGCGCAAGAGCGACATGTCCTCCTGCTGATGTACAAAACGGGTTTAACCCTTCAACCTCCTGCCAGGAAGAGCAGAGGCATGCACGCAGCAGCTAAATAAAGCACAGCATACAGACGCAGCGTATATACATACATGGTTTAAGGCTGAGGGAGGCTCAAGGAGGATTCAGAGCGGCTTCTGCTTTCTGAATGAGCTAGAGGAGTGGCCAGAGCCTTGGGTTTAGGTCTGTAGCTGTGACTACATCATTACATGGCAGACACACCCCATCACCTCATTCAATCCCCTCCAAGGACAACGCTGCAAGGGCACCTAGGCCCAACCCTTCTGCCTACACTTCCAAGCTGAAATTTGTCAGGCCATAAAGGAGCCCATTGTAGCTGTAGGGCACCTCAGAGCACTCTGAGGAAGACATGTCTGTATAAATGCAGCATCAGGAGATTAGCAATAGCTGACAGGGTTACAGATAAGGAAGTCATCCTTTACCGTTAACCTCTGCAGTGCCAGGCTCAGCATTTACAGGCCTTTGAAGAGACATAAACAAGGGTTGCCATGGTTTCTGAGGACAGATGCCAGCCTTGTTGTTCTCCCATTAATATTCAGGGTTGCCACCTAATTTAAATAAATAAACCAGACTTTGGGTGTCTTCTATAAAGTACTGAATATAAGCCAAATTTTTCAGTACCCGAAATGTGCTCAAAAAGTAAAATTCGGCTTATATTCAGGTTAATAAGTGAAAAATCGCTGAATTTTGTAGGTGGACTTTATGAGTGAATTGCAAAGCTTCTAAAAATACCTTCACCAAATTTGCTGGAGATGTAGAAAATGCTTGTGGGAACATCAAAAAATAAATAAATATTGCTCCGGTATGTTTTTGTGCATACATTAGGTTCAAATTCAAGTCCTAACATCCCCCCACACCTACTGTATACTCTGCTCCCCAACCTACCAGATTGTAAGCCAGATCGGGCATGGTCCTCTACTCCTGTGTCATAACCTATACCACCGGTGTGTTACCTTATGTTGTCTCAACGCTATTTTATAAATTTATTGTAGAGCACATTTTTTGAACAAATCAATGAAAAATAAAAATAAAAAAAAAAATATGTGTAGAAACGCTGCGTTTTTGACGTGTGAAAGAGCCCTAGAGTGATGCGCTGCTACATTCAACAGGGTCAAGGACTTCCATAGTTCACAATGGCACTTAATTTTTTAGGTGTTGAAGGTTGGGCAGGCAGTTTAAAAGAAATGAGCCGTACCACTCCAACACATTTGCATTTTTACCACAGCACACAACAGAGGAAGTTTAAAACAAAAAATATGAATGCCATGTAGAGGTGGCCAATAGAAGCCCCCCAGCACTGGTTACAGAGCACTAGATTATCCCCCTGCATTTATATACAGTGCTGCCATGAAGAGTAGGGATTAATATTGGAGATGGCAGTGCCAACCCTTCAATGTGCCTATATGCAACCTGGCAAAAGCACACAGTATAGCCCCCCATACACCTTCAGATCACTCCATACAATATCCATTAGATCTACCAACAACTATGTAGTATAGTGTCCTCCCTGATATAAATCTTCCAATCACTATGTATTCGATTAGGGAGGACCCGGAACTACATAGCAGTGATATAAATCTTCCAATCACTATGTATTCTATCACTGCTATGTAGTTCTGGGTCCTCCCTAATCGAATACATCGTGATTTGAAGGATTAGAAAGCTCCTCATATTACATGGCTTTGGTAGAAGAAAAGTTGATTGTACAGAAATTGTAAGGTGTATAGGGGCTTAAAGGACTATAGAAATCACTTTACCGTTCCAGGTCAGGAGCTCTGCATGGAAGACTTCCTACACTACAACATAAGCCGCTCCTGTAGATAGGACTGGTGGCATGCGATTATCTCTTCCTTCCTGATTACACAGTCAATGAGCAGTTATAATGAGTTTATTTTGACTTCAGGTGTCTTATCAGAAAGGAAGAGATAAAGCGAGGCAGAGTCATTTGCAGCTACTGAATGGCTTACAATGGATATAGGGGTCATCTCAGGAGAACAGAACCTACTATAGATGCACACAAGGCTCATAGAGCTCCATTGCATAGGTACAGGTTTAAGGCCCCCCCCCCCCCCCC
>CM070034.1:171907824-171918163 GCA_036250615.1 Ptychadena robeensis
ATACCTTCCAATCACTATGTATTCTATCAGGAAGGACCCGGCACTACACAGTTGTTGGTAATCTAATGGAGATTGTATGGATTGATCTTAAGGTGTATGGGGGGCTTAACATGATACACACACCAGATGTATATTTAATTTGATTAACATTTCAAAAATATTTGAATACATTTCCTTTATTAAAATCTGATATTTCGATTAAACTATTTCTAGTTTAGTTGTCCGACTCTCCTCGGAGATACTTTCCTACAGCGTCCATTTTAGAACCTACGTCCTACGTATCCCAAAGCCATATCTGTCCTTCTGACCTTCTTTATCAAAGGTAGCCCCCAGCTTCTCCAAAGTCCGACCCACTTTATTTTTTTAGCATATATCAGCTGCAGGTTAATATTTGTAAAGTTTAAAGAAGGTGATTTTGGTGGAATTTAGAAAAACGAATAATGAGCAGCTCTATGTAGGAGAAAATAACAGTCCAGACTCTTTCGTCAGAGGTGGTGCCTCTTCAGGTAGACGTTCTGCCTAGCTCTGAGAGTATGTTCATTTGAGAATACATTAATGCATACATTAATACAATAAATACATTAATACATACACTATATAACATATTATATCCCTGTATAATTGGTTATTGGCTCATAATTAGAATGATCCCCTGATTCACAGTTTTTTTTTGGGTGACTTTACTGGTTGGATGTTTGTCTTGAATCAATGACTCAGAAAAGTTGAGGTTCTCAATAGAGATGGTCGAATTTTTCGACTAGTTGATTTTGTGAGCTGATTGCAAAGCCCCTGAACATGGTATCATCACCAAAATTGCTGGAGATGTAGAGAAGGGCTGTGGGAACATAAAAAAAAAAATAGGGGTAGTGGTACGCCTGTGTCCAAAAGCCTCTGACAGAGAGAGGCTGTAGGCTCAGATCCATGCTCCCCTCTGCTCTCTGTGGCTTGGGCTAAAAACAGGCAAGGTGGCCTAAAGCAAAAAAGGCTGCAGACTTCTTTTTCTGTTAATACAGGAAAACACATGGGGGGGGGGGGGGGGGGGGGGCATGGTTGGGAATCTCCAATTATCTAGTGCCACAAGCTGGAAACACATTGAGCCATCCAGCCTTCCTTTCAGTCGAAGGAGCTCGGTCGAACAGGGTTCCAACATGTTGGAAAACCCTGTTCGATTTCCTTTACTTTGACTGGGGACTAAAGGCCCCCATACACGGGTCGGATTCCGGCCGGATTCCGGGCCGATCGATTCCGGGCGCGTGCACGTGAATCGATCGTGCCGGAATCGCATGCAGCCCACCTTGTCCGTCCGATCACGTCCGATCGTTCGGGGGCCCAGAATCGGATCCGTCAGAGAACCAACATGTTGGTCTTTTTGATCCAATTCTGCACAGATCAGGGGGAGTTGCCATATGTGAGGTGGAATCGGAGGTGGAATCGGACACGGAATCGTCCCGGAATCGTGCCGGAATCCGTTGGACAAGGTGGTATGCAGCGATGGATACTCTTAATTGGCCGATTGATCACACCTGCGATTCCCGGCAGAATCGCCGGAATCGATCGGGTGAGTGATCAATTGGCCATGGAATCCGACACGTGTATGGCTAGCTTAAGAGTCTCCATCAAAAGTATCGGACGGGCTGGCAGCTGCAGAAGTGTTGTGACTTGATATTGGGCCAGTTCGTCAGCAACACAATTACATCAGGCTTCCTCTATCTGGAGGAAAGTTGAGCCGTGTGTGCCCAGCTTTATTCTGTAAATGCTAGTTGTCTGGTTGTCAAGCTGACCTGCTGAGATCAATACTTGAAATTGGAACCAGGTGACAGGTATGGATAACTCTTATTAGATTGTAAGCCCACCCGGGCAGGGTCCTTTACTCCTCCTGTATCATAACCTGTTCATGTGTGTTATCTTCTGTTGCATCTCCACTCTAATGTATTGTACAGCGCTGCGTAATATGTTGGCGCTATATACATAAATGATGATAATAACTCTTGACTTTTCTGAACTGAAAATTGTCCAATGTCTTCAGCCCATGAGAATTACTATGAATGTCAGGTAACTGGATTCCGAAAAAGTTCAGTAGTGGCCTCAAGGTCTCTGATTCAATTTTTTGGGTGTGTGAGAAAACAAACTCGTTCTTTCAGTTTTTAGCCTGTTATTTGTTTTATCTCGCCAGCACAAGCATGCCGATGATACCAGAAAATCTTTTCTACCATTTAAGGGATCAAAGGTTAAAAATCCTGATGTGTTATGCAAAGCCGGTTGCTTTGAATAGGATGTTTTTCAGCACACCTGCATTTTTGTGTCCTCAGGTGACCTGGTGTCCCGGGCAATGCATCACCTCCAGCCCCTCAACATCAAGCAGCATGGTAACGGCACGCCAATGCATACCAAGCAGGGACCCCTGTACTGGGAGCCAGAAGCCCTATATACTCTCTGTTACTTCATGCACTGCCCGCAGATGGAATGGGAGAACCCGAACGTGGAACCGTCCAAAGTCAACCTTCAAACGGAGAGGTAGGTTCACAATAATCTACCTCAAACTTATTTCTATACCATGTACCATCATCATTATGAGCGAAGGCTGGGGAAAATGTTTACAAGGTCAGAGTCTATTCTCATTGGTCAATGTACAAATATTCCTCAACATTCATACAAACACTATTTCCAGTGCCGCCGTCAGAAATCCTCGGGCCCCATACTCGGATAAATGTTGTTGAGCAGGGGGTGGTGTGCTAGCAAAAAAATCCAAGACGCCCTTTCCCTCTAAAGTTGTTGAGCCGGGGGATTGGACTCCCTAGATGCTGACTGCTGGGCCCCCTTAGCTGCTAGGGCCTGGGACGGCAGTGGCCTGTCCCACCCTGATGGCGGCCCTGACTATTTCTGATAATAATTCAATGGGAATAGCTCTAAAAAGAAATGAATCACATGACCAGGCCCATACAAGTATTTTCCCAAATAACAAAGGGACCAGGGTCCCCACACAACGAGCGACAACCGATGCGTGTGCCGGTCATTGGCAAAATCGGCCTCACATGGGGCAACAGATCCCTGAGGGTTTTGTGCACGCACATTGCCTCAGAGCTTGGTCGGCCAGAGAATGGACATGTCCGTAAATCTCTGGCCAATGCCATTAGCTTGAATGGGGACCGACATCCCCATTTAAACTAACAGCCAGCACACAAAGGGTGCCTTATTCTGCTATGTCTTGGAAAAGTAGATCTGGTGACAAGTGTAGGCTCATTTTAAATGGAGGCTCACAGCGCACAGCCTGCGATCGGCTCCCGGCAGGTGAAAGAGGATGGAGACTAGCATGGCTGTGTACACTACACAGGTAAGGCCCCCCTCCTCTTTCCGGATCTCCCCGCTGCCTTTTAACAGCTCCCAGCCAGTGTTGTGAGACCAAAAAATATCTCACAACACCGGACCAAGGTCTCCATCTGATTGGAATCGATGTGCAAAGTGGTGACGTTACCACGCTGCCATCGATTGCGCAGGTATCAACCCCTGTATGCCTAGCTTAACAAAGGTTTGTAAATACAGACTGCGTGGCTATGTATTGTATTTCCTATACCGGTGCCAATGGGTCTAAATTTATCATCTGAAACCAATAATTAAGAGGTGACCCCCCAAAACTTTTGTCTACAAGCCTATGTGCTTCTTCAGACATTCTTACTTTAGGGCAGTGGTTCCCAAACTTGGTGGTGGAGGGGGGGGGGGGCTCGAAGGTATTCCAGGGTTGCAGGCCCTCATTCTTAACCTGTGTTTGAATAGGAGGAGGGCTCCATAATGTTCCTAAGTAGAAATGGGGGGGCCCTGCAAGGAAAGTTTGGGAACCACTGCTTTAGGGGATAAGGCAAACGTTTTTTTTTTTTGGAATTAATTTTTGCCAAAAGATTTATTCTTTTTACTATTGCACAGGATTTAGGTTTCCGCATAATAATTAATCTAGAACAAGACTCCCCTCCTCCGGATAATGTCTCTGGCTGGAAGTCATGCGAGCCTCAAGGTGGCATACATGATGGCTATTTTATTTTATCGTTTCCTCTTGTTAAAAGTCTGGGATCTCTCACAGGCCAGACTAATAAATCTCACAGGAATTACTCTTACGGCTTTATAACCTGTAATTTTGTCCTAACCGTGGAGGTCAACTGAGGCAGAACCAGCTATCCAAAACTGCAGTCTAGATAGCAAACTAGTCCATGGTCAGAAAGTTATTTCCACTTTCATCCTAGAATATGAAATTTTTATAGATTTTAAAACATTAAACACAAAGAAAAACCTACCTTTATCTGCGGTCACATGACTTTCCTTGGCTGGAATAGTGACACAGTGGGTGTCACTAATAGTGGTAGTTGGAAGTTGTAGACTGGGCCAGTGGACAGGGCTCATCGCCATTCTTCATGTTGTGTTGTCACCGTGTAACAGGGCCGTTTCTCTCACTGTGTGCTGAGTATGTGGCTGCATAGGGCCCCCAATGGGGCCCAGGTGTTCTCCAGGGCAATACTCTGCATGCTTCCCGACACGGACGCACTGACATCCATACTGATACGTTCCGGCCGGCAGGGGGAGTAATTTGGGATGTCTGAGTGGTGTTTGATAAGTGGAAGGTTTTAGAGATTAAAGAGCACCACTAGTCCCCCCCCCTCCTTTACAAATTTTTCCACTAGCATCCCAAATCCCCCCCTACTCAACAAAGTCTTTAACTAGCACCCCAACCACTTCCCCACAACTTTTACCAAGAGGGCCACAGGCAATCATTTTGCATAGGGGTCCCCTAAATGTTTGAAATGACCCTGCCATGTAATAACTGTAAGGCTGAGAACCTGGGCTGGCGTTATGGACACCTTGGTGTGACGTGTCCACGGCATGTGTCTGCGGTTTGCCCGCAATTTGGGCGCTGCTTTGTTTGGTTTAGGGTGCTATTATTGCCATATTGGCAACACCGTCCTCTGGCCAAAAACATTTTGTTTACATCACACAACACACTCCCTATTTACCCACAACAGCCCCTGTTTGGCGCAATGTGCTCCGACACGGGTAATGACCCGCCAGTTTAGACTGGCACATCTATAGGAAATAGGCCGAACTTAGTGTAGACTCAGCCCAAGGCTAGAGCTCCACTTCTGCCGCAGCAGCATTAAAAGAAATAGGGTGATGACACCTGTACACACAGGAGTGACATAGCCTGTTCACCCACGTGTTGCGCAAAACAAAAACAAAAGGGTTAACCGCATATTTATTTGTGTGTGGCAGCGCGAAGACATATCGCCGCCCCGTGTGTCCCACACAAGGCCACATCTTAGCCACGTATTAGCCTATTCCAATCAATCAATCCAATCAATCCCACTCAAAAACAGGGATATCAGACATGACCGTTAATCACGGCCGATGTCCACTGCTTTTCATGGAGACCGCGGGTGAGCTGGAGAGAGAGCAGAGCTATGCCCCCGTCTCCGCCGATATCTGACAGCAGCGTGATGATGTCATCATGCTGCTGCAGGGAACATTGGAGGGCTCAAATATCGAGCTGTTCCCTGCTTTAGACTCCCACATTTCCTCCGGTCAGGAATTTGTGGTCCCTCCACCTTTTTTTGTCTCGTCCCTCGGGCAGAACGTCTATGTTTGCCAAGAGATTCCCAAAGATAAACGCTAACAGATAAAAGTTTCACATCTGCCGTTCAACAGGCTCCGGCACCTCTCCAAATGTTCCGCATCTGCTTCATCCCGGAACGTAAGGACCTGGAGTCAAATCATAGTTTTCCAAGATCTATTCCACCTTATAAAACGTTATCCCGTCATAAATAACACAAACACCGCGGTGTCGTAAATGACCGTCCTGATTACCTGGCCAGTAAATATGAATTCCATGTTTTGGATGTTGGAGCAGATGAAATCTAAAGTCGAAAAAAGCTCGCATCTCATCCTAGCTGTGTATCTCCGAGTATTGGGATGGATGTGGCTAGCAGCCCCCAGATAGAGAAAGCATGTTTTTTTCTGTCCGGTTTCCCTGACGTGCACTCACGGTTTCCCTGTGGGTTTTCACCGCGGTTTGTTTGTTTTTTTAGCTAATAGACTGTCAATGGGCTAAAACCTGCGTCAAAACTTCGGCAATGGACGCAGCCGGCGCGGGCACGCATATTTTTTTACATGTCCGCACTGCACCGTGGGCAAGTGGAGTGCGGCTCACTGGGATTAATGGGGGTGGTTCGGCCTCTGCAAAAATACCACCCAGCATCCGCTCCCAAAAAGCCTCAGTGGAGCCTTATGCCTGCCATACACACCCCGACGGGTGCAGACAGACCAACTCCGATATGCACCGGAATGCAAACGTGATGACGTCATCACGTTTGCACCCCGGTGCATTATGGGGCCCCTTTAGTCGGCCGGCACCCTTTGTGTGCCGGCCATTAGCTTCAATGAAGACGCCGGTCTTCATTGAAGCTAATGCCATCGGCTTCCATCGGCCAGAGATTATCGGACATGTCCGTTCTCTGGCCGGCCGAGCTGTGGGGCAACAGGGATCTGTCGCCCCATGTGGGCACATGCCGATAAGCGGCCGATTTTTCCGCTGTGAAAAATGTGAAAAATCTGCCGCTTATCGGCATGTGTATGCAAGGCATTAGCCTGAGGGCGACACTGGGAAGGGCTGTAAGCTTGAACTGGGGCTCCACTGTATATGACTTAAGGCCCCCACACACGTACCAAGCGGGGGCTGACAGATGAGCGATGGAGTGCAGCGCGATGACATCATCGCCATCGCTCACAGCATTGGTGGCCACCCTGTGTGTGCGGACCGTTAGTTTCAATTGGGACGCCAATCCCCATTAAAACTAACGGCATCGGCCAGAGATTTACTGACATGTTCGTTTTCTGGCCGACCGAGCTTTGGTGCCACAGGGATCTGTGCCCGTGTGCCCGCGCCGTGGGCGTTAACAGTGCCCGATTTTGCCCAAATCTATAAAAAATTTGTGCCATCCAGGCTTCCTTCAAGCGGTATCGGTTGAACAAAATTTAAGCCACCCAGAAGCTCGGCCAAACAGGTTTCCAACATGTTCGATTTCCATTACCGCGGGTCTCTATCCAAAGTAATGGTTGATATAGATGACGCAGCAGTGCTGCACCTCGATATAGATGAAGCTTGAGCGATCGGCTGGGCAGCGGTCGCACAGGGATCTACCCATGCATGCAAGCATTGGATGTCATACCCACCCATGGAGTTATTTAGTCAAAAAAATCTCAGGAACAAGAGGTACTATAGAAGGCGGAGGTATGTTCTTGTATCTCATCACAGCGAACGGACGGACATTTGCTTCTTCCAGCATTGGTCGCTCAGTAATAGTGCGCAGCGGTGAATCGGCTTTATGCTGATTGAGCAGAACTGCAGATACCTATTTTTTTCTCCTCCGGCGGGGAAATTGTGATCTCTGCAGACGCGCTGACTGACATTAATCTCCAATGACACGCTGAATTCCGGGGAGACTGATAAAAGCCATGAAACCCTCAGTACAAGGACATAAAGACGCGCACATTACCGACCACAGACGAGGAAGAAATGGATGTAAAATACAGTGCGGCGGCATAAATCACCAGTCATATACCGAGCAGAGAGGCTGAAAGGGAAGAAAAAACGTTTCTATCATCTCGTCGCATCAGAATCATAATGGGGAAGATTACATTTATCATCAGGCGCAGGCCGAGGTCCAAGAGGAAGCACATTCCCTGTACAGTTATAAAGGGAAAGGGAAGCAGTATGATCAATGATTATATAGCAGAGTCTACCATGCAGGAGGCTGACGCAGAGGACAGTGAGGAAGGCCATCCTACATATCGGGTGAGGACCACACACCATCTCCTGGTATTCACCTGAGGAGCTCACTAATAAAGTTATGTGCATCCCTGACTATAAAATATAACATTACTCACATCTAATGGATATTCCCTGGGGAGAGAGTTTGGGGGAGGTTGGTAGCAATGACCCCTGTACCACCAAAAAACAAATTCTTTGAGGCTCAAATGTTGTCAACACTATAAAAAGGTCTTTATTTATACATGTCAGGGACCTATAAGCAGGAGTGCACATAAGTGGTCCTCTGGTACTCACCCCAGGGGCCAAAACCTAGCTCTGCGTACCCACATTATTGTTACACAGCTCATATGCGTACTAACAACTTGGAGGCGCTCCGTGTCCGGGCGGCCGCAGCTAAATGTTACATGTATACAATGTATGTCACTTGGATAACCACAGGGAAACATGAAATACTATGAAAGGTTGCAGTTAGGGGGGTGACACTGGGAATGTAAACTAATAATCCAAAATAAAAGATTGGACTTGTAAGGGTGTTGGAGATCTGGAGCCGAAAGTCAGAGTAGACATACAGTATGTAAGGGTAAAATCTGACAAGAGAAAAGCACTGTGACAGCTGGAATACGACTATGAAAGGATGACATTTGGACTGCAGGTAGTCTCAGGGGTTAGTTACTAAGTCAGAAAATGTCAGGGCTGCACTACTGAGGTATGAGATCTGGGGGTTCAAACGTGTTGTACTTTGAGATTTACATGTGACCCAAAGCCAGCTGGTGACCTGTGGATGGAGACCGCTAATCGGAGGATCAATCAGGAACAGGGAGGTCCATCTGCAGCAGAACCTACCATGCAGGAGGCTGACGCAGAGGACAGTGAGGAAGACCACATACATATGGGGTGAGTACCAAACACCATCTCCTGGTACTCACCTGAGGAGCTCACTAATAAAGTGATGTGCACCCCTGATTATATAATATAACATTACTTGCATCTAATGGATGTTCCCCGGGGAGAGAGTTTGGGGGGAGCTTGGTAGCAATGACCCCTGTACTACTGAAAAAACAAATGGTTTTTTTTGATGTTGTAAACACGATTTTATCTATTAAAAAGGTCCTATGGATAACTCTGGGATTTTTTAGGCATTCAAATATACAGTGGGTACGGAAAGTATTCAGACCCCCTTACATGTTTCACTCTTTGTTATATTGCAGCCATCGCTGTTCTATAAGGTAGCCAAGCAAGCCAAGTTCATAAAATCAACTCCGGGATGTAATCTATACCCAATCCGCCGGCAGGATGTGACCCCGGGTGTGATTGGTCGCCACATTTTCATGTTAGACTTTTTTACACAACAAACGTTTAGGGGTTTGTTGGGTTCCTGGTCTGGATAATGTAAGCGCCGACGTATATGGCCGCTCTCCGGCGTTATAATGAATATGATCCTCCATTCAGCGTTACTGTAAACAGTTTAAACCAAGAAAATAGAATTGAGCCGCTTGGCGGATGAACATAAACAGCGCCTTTTGTTGGTGTTTTGATGGAGGATTTGAAAAATCCTTTGACAGCGGAATGCTAATTGGTTCAAGATGAATGCTTGTTCCTGAGCTCTGACTCCGTGTTCTCGTGCGTCGCGCAAAAAACAAACGAAGTGCTTCAAATTCATCTCCAGCCCCGGGTCACTTCTTTATAAATGAGTCATTCGCTGGATATAAATGTAAAGCTAGCCATACACGTGTCGGATTCCATGTCCAATCGATTCATCATCCGATCGATTTCGGCGATTCTGCCGGGAATCGCAGGTGTGATCAATCGGCCAATTAAGAGTATCCATCACAGCATACCACCTTGTCCGAGCGGATTCCGGGACGGATCCGTGTCCGATTGTCCACCTCACAAATGGCAACTCCCCCTGATCCGGGCAGAATCGGATGAGAAAGACCAACATGTTGGTTCTCTGTCGGATCCGATTCTGAGCCCCTGAACGATCGGACCCGATTGATCGGACAAGGTGGGCTGCATGCGATTCCGGCACAATCGTTTCACGTGGACGCGCCCGGAATCGATCGTGCCGGAATCCGGTGCGAATCCGACACGTGTATGGGGGCCTTAAGATTGTGACACTGCTCTACCAAAGTGTCATGGGTGACGCGGGGTACACAAGATATGTAATGCTTGTAGAGCAGGGGTGGCCAAAAAAAGGCCCGGGGGCCGGATCCGGCCCTTTAGCTTTCATTTCTGGCTCTTTGTCTCCTTGTTAAAAAGAGACTCCCCTCCGGTTGTTCTCTGCAATGAGCGCACATAATGCCTAGAGGTGTCCAAACATTGCTTTGGGGACGATTCAGTGGTGATCATGACACTGGGCGCATTCGCATGGTGACAACAGGAAGTCTCTAGGAATTATATCTGCTCATCGCAATGAATGAGCATTTCTTTCCAGGAAATTTAAAACAATAACAACGTCCCTGTCACATGTCGCACTAGTGATCCCGGCGATGCATGGGATTGGCGCACCTATGGCAGGTCGGCCATTACAGA
>CM070034.1:172014696-172024807 GCA_036250615.1 Ptychadena robeensis
CCATGCTGGTCACGCCCCCTTCAGACACAGCCATAGCTGATCATGGTCCGTGTGTGCGGCTCAGCTGTCAGCCCATCCATTACATTGGATGGTGACTCGCTGTACCCATTCAATGTAATGGATTTCGACCATGGTTTTTTAACATGATGGAAACCTGTTTGGTCAAGTTCCTTCTAGCAGGATCAATGGAACTGTGGATGGCTCAGATGAACCCCTGGGTAAGGTCTAAGTTTGATACCATATGAAAAGGTTAATTGTTATATCTGATGAGAAGGAAAAACTTCCAGAACTGTAGACTGTAAAATAAATATCAAGGTTGGCCCCAGATTTGTCCAAGTTTTTACATTTGGCCCTCTGCATGTTTGAGGTTGACACACCTGACCTGGATAGCCCAACGCTCATCCCATATAGAGAAACATGAGTTGACTTTATTGGTACCATTCACACTTGCCTATACTTTGTGTTTACAGTTCAGACACATAATAGAGACTTTCTTTACAGTACAATCAATGTTTCTTTGCTCGCTCGCACACACATTGTTGTGAAATACAGATTTGTTGACATTTCTAAGATGCAATGGTCACGTTTTAGTACATATTTCCTGCGTTGTTTCAGCACTTGGCGCGGAGTGTAGTAAACTGGGCAAAAACAAACACATTCTACAAGGATGTTTACATAGGTAAAGCGTGAGCGCTGCTTCTAGGGTCAATTACAGCCGAACTCCAGGCAAACAGCTGAACACACGGACGTAACACAAATAAAGAAGATTTTCTACCAGCTAAAGGAATTGTGTTTCTGTCTCTTTAGTTGTGAGACCCAACACTACATAGCAGCTATATAAACCTTCCAATCCCTATGTATTCTATCATGGAGGACCCGGCACTACAAAGCAGTGATATAAACCTTCCAATCACTATGTATTCTATCATGGAGGACCCGACACTACATAGCAGTGATATATACCTTCTAATCACTATGTATTCTTTAAGGGAGGACCAGGCACTACATAGCAGTGATATATACCTTCCAATCTCTATGTATTCTATCAGATTCTTCACTCCAGCTCTGCTCTATGGAGAAAGCAGGCGGGAATTGGCTGTTCAGCCTTTCAGCAGGTTCGGATTCACATGCTGAAAGCCGGACAAACTTAGCTAGCCGGAGGTTCTTCATTGAACGGTAATCTGATGTGCCCAGTGGTGCACATTGATTTCGTCCAATTGCTCCCACGATCACCACGCTGTGATTGCTCGGGGGCGATGCGAACTGGAATTTACGCCATGTATGGCTAGCATTAGTGGCACTTTCTCTTGTGCAGATATATTCCACTCCAAAACAATCAGGGAAACATTTTGTTTCTATTCACGAACTTCTTGAACTTCGCACTGAGGGGTTCATTCGTATTTCATAGGTTGTAGAACAATAGGATTAAGTCTTTTTCTCAACTCTGTTCATGTTATAACTTTGTTGCTGTGAAGAAGAGGCATGTGTGATCTGCTGAGGTCAAAATTCAATTTGAGAAACTGCAAAAGTAAACCAGGACATCTGTGATAAATTTGCAGGCACAGAAAATGGCCAATAATCTTAAAGAAACCTTTGGAAGAGCATTGCATTGTGGAATAGATTAATTGAATTTATTTACAAATAATAAACATATACAGCCTTTATTCGACATACCGTATTTTGCGGACCATAAGACGCACTTTTTCACCAACCAAAATTGGGGGGGGGAAAAGCTGCATGCGATTTATGGTACTGAAGTGCTGAGCATGCAGGTCATTTCAGAAAGAAAAGAGAGTAAAGATCTTAAATTTCGCTTCACCCCTATGTGCATCCCCAACAACAGAAGCAACAGAGGAGAGCTGCTGGATGTGTTCAGTTCGGCTAATAGATGGGCTTCGGCCGTGTGCAGGGGGATGCCCGAAAATCCTGTCATTTCAGAAGAAAGATAACTAAATGCAACTTCCCTGCATCCACCACCCCACCCCGCCCCCCCCGCCTCCCCCCACCCCCACATATGATGAACACAGAGGAAGAGACGTAGACTGTGTTCAGTCGGCGATAGATGGCTCGGCCGTTGTGCCAGGGGATGCCGAAATCCTCAGAACTACTAGAAAAGATCCCCAGTGTGTGTGAGGTGTTGAGCTGCATTATCCCCATTGAGTCGCAAACTATATTAAAATTTTTTTTTCTGGATTGAGTCTTTAGTCCGAAAAATAACTCCACCTGGGTAATAAAAAAAAACACTAACTATAGTTATTTAATGGAATAATCTTTGGATGGTTGGGATGATAAGTAATTTTCCTCAAGAAAGAGGGGTAAGAAAATCGGATTTATTTATTTTTATTTTTATCCACCCTGTCACAACTGCACAGAGGGTTAAGATATTCGTTTGTGTCATGGATGTGGGGGGGCCATGGTGGTGGTGGGGGGCTCAGGTTAGCACCAATCTATTAAGATCCTGAAGATGTCTGCCATGTATCTTGATGTCTAGGCGTGTCTTTTTTTTTTGTAGAAATCTCTATAGAATACAAGCCAGCTGCTTTGTCTGCTCCTATGTATCCTTTCATACTTTGAGGGCAAAGAGCGTAGACAACACTTAGTGGGTTAGACTACACATCTAGGAATCAGACTTTATGTTTACAACTGAAAAAGCTCTGCTCTGAAGTTGAATGCTGTAAGGCCTTTCTAAGGCTGGGCATTACACATGCCGAGTAAGCGGCCGGATTTTTCAGTCTGACCGACGGGCGTGCCGCACCGCGCCGTCAGGTAGCGGAAAATCGGCCGCTATCAGTGTGTGCCCCATGGGGCAAACAGCTCCCTGCGCCCCACGGCTCGGCCGGCACAAGAGAACGGACATGTCCGATTTCTCTGGCCGATGGGGCGCCAAGCGATTGGCATTAGCTTCAATGAAGACCGGCGTCTTATTGACTAGCTAATGCCCGGCACCAAAGGGTGCCACGGCCGACCTGAATGCGCCCTATAATGCCTAGGATGCAAGTGATAACGTCATTCACCTGTTTGCATCCCGGTGCATATCGGGCATGTCTGGTCGGCCACCCGATTTGGGTGTATGGCAGGGAGTAAAGAAGGATTCCACAATTTTTTTTGCTGTCTATGGAATTTGTGTTAAATCCTGATCGGATGTTCATCTTTGGATGGGGGACCAGCGGTAGCTACAAGATATTGACCAGGTAATCAGGGCACATTAAGTAGGCATGCCTTGATTTCCGTTCCAATCGTCAGGAAGCTAATAAAGCACGCGTGGTGACGTCATTGTGTCTGTTGGCGAATTTATGCCTCGTCGCAAGCAGTATGGCGACCTTTAGTGTTTTCAATCCCACCAGTGAGAAATTAAAATCCTACTGCTGGCCAGCAAGAATGGCCGTATGATAAAGTTGGCTAAGCTGTCTGTGTTACCAAAAGAAGGCCAAGGCCATGAAGTGGCCAGATGTACCGGAATTTTCAAAATTCCTGCAGGTTATGTTAAAATCACAGGTAGATCAATCAGAGCTGAGATTTTTGTATCTTTAGGCTGCCATACACACCCCGACGGGCCCCTGCCCAGAAAGACATGCTCCGATATGCAACCGGGTGATGCAAAAACATGTGATGAGTCATCACAGTTTTGCACCCATGGTGCATTATGGGGGCCCTTCAGCCGGCCGGCACCCTGTGTGTACCGGCATTAGCTTCAATGAAGACGCCGGTCTTCATTGGAAGCTAATGCAATCGGCTTCCATTCGGCCAGGAGATTTAGTCGGGGGACATGATCCGTTCTCTGCGGCTCGAGCTGTTGGGCGACAGGGATCTGTCACTCCCCATGTGTGGGGCACATGCCGTTAGCAGGCGATTTTTCGCGCTGACGGTCAGTCAGGTAAACATTGGCCACTTATAGGCATTGGTGTATGCCAGGCATAGGGAGAAAGTTAGTGGAATAGCCTTGATGCAAACCCAAGCGCATTGAGGTCTTGTAATGCGTTTGGATTGCTCACTATACGTTATACACCTTCAATGTAGTGACGGTTTGGGTTTGCTTCAAGCTTTCGGTTTTCCTACCGCACAAGATACGCTATTTCCACGTAAATTTACATCCCATAGATCTAAAAATCGCAGCTTTGATTGATCTCCTAAATCATGGTTGCCAAAACCCTTTGGGATGTGCCTGAAAAAAAAATTAGCACCATTACCCCCCACCCCCACCCCCCCATGACACAAAGAGGCAGTACCTGGAGAAGTTTGTACACCGTAATAATGTCCAATCACCCAAGCTGTAGCTCATGGGTAGAAGTTGCAGGATCAGCAAACGTACCACGAGGGGCACAAAATCTCATTGAGGATCGGTTAAGGTCAGATGTCATAAACAAAGTGGGCCACACACGGCAAATCCTGCCCGTGCAACTTCGACCAGCGATCAAGTAAGTGACGTTCTCACCACACTGTTGATTGGTCGCGGGTCGAATCGTACTGTAATCAATGTGCCCCACATTGGGCACATCAATTACACGTACATGGAGACCCGGTTTCCTGTTCCCCAGGTCTCTCCTTTCCCCAGCCGCACACCCCCCCTTCTTTGGCCAGAGCTGGGTCAATGCTGGTCACGCCCCTAGACACCCATAGCTGATACTGGTCCGGTGTGTGCGGATAGCTGTCAGCCAAGCCATTACAGTTTGGATGGTGACCGGCTTGTACCCATTCAATGTAATGGAATTTCGACATGGTTTTTAAAAGGATGGAAACTGTTGGTCTCAAGTTTCCTTCTAGCAGGCAGGATCAAGGAAAAATGTGGATGGCTCAGATGAACCATGGGTAAGTCTAAGTTTTGATACCATAGTGAAAAGGTTAATTTGTTATATTGATGAGAAGGAAAAACTTCCAGAACGTAGACTGTAAAATAAAATATCAAGGTTGGCCCCAGATTGTCCAAGTTTTTTACATTTGGCCCTCTGCATGTTTGGGTGACCACACCGACCTAGGGATAGCCCAACGCTCATTCCGTGACCATAATAAGAGAAACATGACGTTGTTGACTTTATAATTGGCTACCATTCACACTTGCCTATTACTTTGGTTTACAGTTCAGACACCAATAAAATACGAGTACTTTCTTACAGTACAATCAATGTTTCTTTGCTCAGCTCGCACAAACACATTTTGATGAAATATTACAGATTTGTTGACAGGTTTCTAAGATGACAAATCGTTTGTAACCGTTTTAGTACGTAAATCATTTCCTGCGTTGTTTCAGCAACTTGGCGCGGAGTTGTAGTAAAACTGGGCCAAAAAACAAACAACATTCTACAAGGATTGTTTTACATAGTAAAGCTGTGAGCGACTGCTTCTAGGGTCAATTTACAGCCGAACTCCAGGCAAACAAGCTGAACACACACGGACGTAACACAAATATAAAGAAGATTTTCTACCAGCTAAAGGAATTGTGTTTCTGTCTATTTTTAGTTTGAGAACCCAACACTACATAGCAGCCTAATATAACCTTCACAATTCCTATGTATTCTATATCATGGAGAGGATGCCCGGCACTAACAAAGGCAGTTGATATAAAACACTTCCAATCATACTATGTATTCTATCATGAGGAACACCGCACACTAATAGGCAGTGATATATACCTTCTAACCTCACATATGTATTCTTTAAGGAAGGACCAGGTCTACTACATAGCAGTGATATATTACCTTCCAACATCTCTATGTTATTCTATCAGGTGAGGAACCCGACACTACATAAGCAGTGACTATATACCTTCCAATCACCATGAGTTATTCTATCATGGAGACCCCGTGCCACTACATAGCAGTGATATTTCAAATACCTTCCCAATCACTATGTTATTCTATAATCTAGGAGGACCACCCACACTAACATACGCAGTGATATATAACCTTCCAATCACTATGTATTCTATCAGGGAGGACCCGAACACTACATAGCAGCTGATATATATACTCTCCAATCACCATGTATTCTATACATGGAGGGACGCACGGCTACTTACATAGCAGTGATATATACCTTCCAATCACTATGTATTACTATCACGGGAGTGACCCGGCCACTACAAAGCAGTTGATATAATAACCTTCCATATCACTATGTATTACTATCAGGGAGGACCCTACAAGTGGGTGTTAAACTAGAACGTGATATATACACCTTCCCAATAATCACTATGTATTTCTATCAGGGAGGACCCGGAACATACATAGCATCGATATATACCTTCCACAATCACTTATGTATTCTATCAAGGAGAGTGACACTAGTACTACACAGTTGTGGTTTAGATCTAATGGAGGATGTGTATTGATCGATCTAAGACCAACCCTACCACGGGTCGGATTCGCACCGGGATTTCCGGCCCAACCGATACGATTACGGGCGCTGTGCACGCGAAACGATACGTTGCCGGAAGATCGCGTGCAAGCCCACCTGGTACCGATCGTTCGCGTCCCGATTGATACATGGGGCTCAGAAATGCGGATCCGACGAGAGAACCAACATGTTGGTCTTCTCATGCGAATTCTGTCCGAGATAGTCAGGGGGAGTTGCCAGTTGTGAGATGGCACCCCCCCAATCTGGACACGAGATCACGTCCCGGAATCCGCTCGGACAAGGTGGTATGCAGCGATTGGATACTACTAATTGCGCGACTGAAATCACACCTTGCGATTCCTGCTGAAATCCAACGGATCCAATCGATAAAATGAATCGATTTTGGACCATGGAATGCCGACACGTGTATGGCTTAGGCTTGATAGGTTGTATATGGGGGCTGCTTAAAGATTGATTTAAAAGTCAAATTGAAAGTTGTTACATTTCTATCTTTTAAATATCAATTTAGAATATTTATTTATATTCAAATAGGATGTCATATCGGAACTAAAGTGATATTACAGTCTTAAAAAAAAAATGCACTCTTCATTAAAGACATTATAGGTCAGGTCATCCTTTAGCTGCAGTTACAAGCAGTCCCTGAGTTAGACATCTGAACTTAAGAAGGACATCATACTTCAGAAACGGAGTTTGCAGCTGCATCACTTCATCTGTCTAAAGTGGGCAGCTGGGTGAGGGGACATTGTGGACTATCCCGGTGTCCAATAGGTCCCCGATGAGCGAAGCTAATGAGCCTCATGTATTATAGCATTATGAATATACATATTATAAATGTGGCTGAGAAAAAATACTACTCTTGTTTTATAAATAATTAAAATGACTTGTCTTTGTAACTCTATCTGGCCTTTACATACAAGTTTAACTTAAGCACCAACTCTACAGTCCATCCATCATTTTTATATAACCCGTGGGCATTGCCTTTATATTTACTTGGATTATTCACAGTAAACAAATATCAGTTCCTAGTCAACCGCCACAAGTTTATCGGATCATTCACAATGGTGCGTGTTCATGTTAACTGCTCTGTGTGTAGTGGAGTCAGCTTAGCTGGCGACTTGCAGTGGTTGTGCAGTATTGTTGGATGACTTAATCTAGTGCGCCTCACAACATCACGATCTGGCTGTTTCTGCGTACAACGGCGAATCGAACTTCGGCCAAATTACCCGCTCGCAAATATCGCGAAACCGGCGAAACCTTCATCCACTTCAATGACGAGGGCGAAACTGTTTCAAACCTATCAGTTCATATTTCGTTATGCCAAAATACCAATTAAAATAAGGCTTGCAACCACCTGGGACCAGTGTCATACCAAGAGGGGATTCAATGGCACTCATACAGACTTCTCCCCCAAAATATGAATTTTTAGTAAACTGCTGTTTCTCTTCAGGTCTAATGGCGCCCGAAAATTCACATCTAGATTTTTCAGATTTTGCCACAAATTAGTTACCGCGACAGCTCACCTTTACTAGCAGCGGATTCACAATTATCAGTCCGATACTCCTCTGCAATGTATTCAATACAGCATACCTGACCACCCCAGAGGAAGGAACTTTTGTGATTCGGAAATATGAATTCTGAACTACATGTGTAAAACCAGAACACCTTAGCTATAGGCCTACAGAATCCCTGGATGGAGAAGTAAAAGTAAAAGTCAGCTCAGCCATCCATCAACTCCCAGCAGCAGGGTTCTCCCTATTCTATTCTAGTACTGGAGAACACAGGATAACATGTAAAATGGCCTCTGGGCTGCTTCTTTATATAAGGGGGGGGTTATGGGGGATCGTCCAGGGAGCAAGGAAAAAATTGTGTATTGGCCGTACGTGTACCCACCTGAGGGTCACTGTGAGGGGCGGAAAGCGCACTTTGTTCTCACATGTTAAGGTTATAGGGGGTGGTCGAAGACACCCATTAATGTTCGCCGCCATTTGTGAAACTTAGCGGAACATGCATATGTTTTGCCCGCGTGCACACTGTCCGCCAGGGTGAAAACTTGTTACGGTGCCCCCCTCCACTAGATGATTAACCACTACACAAGGACCTCCCATGTAATGTCTATGGCCAACCATCCGGAGTCGACATGTCGACTTGTTGGTCGGCCGCCATGATTACCTGACGGGAGCTTTCACATGAAACATTCCTGACCATGTGATAATGGTGCTTGTTGATGTTCCTGATCCAGACCTCCTTTGCCTAACATATTTACTCCATGAAGAAGGGATTCTGAGGCCAACCCGGAATGTGTTGGGCTTTTCAATTACTTTAGTTAGTCCAGAGTGGTTCACAAAAAACTGTGGGGAGCGTGAAATGTTCCTGCAGGGGGCGCGACCCTCCCATTCTTACACTGTGCCTTGAATAGGGAGGAGGGGCTTCAATAATGTTCCTAAATAGAAAAAGGGGGGCCCACAGCAGGGAAAGTTTGGGAAACACTGAGTTATGTCAATATACATAGGGGAGGATCAATTGGAACTCCAAACTTTGGCTGTATTCATCGATGCTAACACGGTACAAGCACAGTTACTCATTACATATTAACATAAAATATAGAAAAATGAACTCCACATATTCATGGTGAATTAAAAATGAAAGTTGACCCACAGCAGCTACAACAGGTTTCACCAATCAAGCCCAACATGAGATAGAATTATGCTCTTCAGCATCTGACCAAACATACCTGAGTGTGGTTCGCTATGAGGCAACATTGGCGTTTGCCCACGTGTGGCATGTATGGATAAAAATGGAAAAAATGTTTTGGTTCTTTGCCCACCTGCGACATCTATCTGCGGGAGAGGGCAGACGTCGGGGGGGGGGGGGGGGGGGGTTTCTGAGTGACATACACGAGTTAGTCCCAAGGCTCATGCAGGTCCTCAGTGTATTCCAACTGTGACTGAAGTCCATGCTGGATAGTCAGGAGCGCTGCAAGAGTGCATCATCCAGACTCTTCATGGCAAGGAGACCTGAGGAGCAGAAGAAGGATGCGATTGATACCTGGGGACTGAGGAGCGACTAACTACAGGATCACTGCAAACCTCTTCCTCTACAGGGGACTGAGCTGGGGTCACTGGCTTAGGAACCGGTGTGCATACTAGGCCACAGGTGTACTGATATTACTGGGCGACAGAATCTGGGAGAGGGGCTGCCAGAATTGGGGTGCATCCCGTCCCGGGGTGTATAATATATTATTAATTTAGCGGGAAACACCATTCATGTTAAATTAATTTACATACGACATGTTTCCCTGAAATAATAGAACAGTGGTCTTACATAAAATTTTTGCCTTCCATAACGTCTGATTTTACGGGGGACGGGGGGGGATGTCTCTATTTGTTCCAATGAAGAACAACTACGGCCACTGGGGTATCAGTAGAGTGGAGGGGATCACTTCAAATGACACAGGGGCGGGAGCGGGGGACATCAAAATGGCACAGAGCACTCAGAGGGGGATTACCATTGTTAGTCAACCCCTTTGATCACTCCATGTGTCATTGTGATTGCCCCTCTTGATCCCCCTTGTTCCAGAGATACCAGTTACCGTATTTCTTCGGAGGACATGCCTTATTTTTCCCATTGAAGAAAGGGAATACGGCAATGGGGTATATCAGCGGTTGGGGATGCTCGCTTAATAATAGACAAAGTGGGGATCAGAGGGGGGAATCAGAAATGGCACAAGAGAGACACAGAAGGGGCGATTACCATTTTAAGT
>CM070034.1:172196161-172209373 GCA_036250615.1 Ptychadena robeensis
AAATGTAAGGGTGCCTTTTTTTCATGAAGAACAATACGGCACTGGGGTATCAGGGTGGTGGGGGGGATCACTTAAAATGTAAGGGTGCCTTAATTTTGGGGAAATAGGGTAGAAGTTTTCCTGATTAGATTAATCTTATCCCATCTTGGTCATTTCTTTTTGTATCTGGCTGTTCCCAGAATCCTCTTGTGCGCTGGTCTTCTCACTCATGGCCATGCCGTTCTTTAGTCGCTCCCCATAAATGGGTCAATAGAATACATTCACAGCAGCGTTCAGGGCCTGGCATGATCCGTTTGCCTTTACCCTCTACTTCTTTGTGTCTAGTATTGAACTTTCAGTCCCAGGGGGAAACTCTCCATAAGAAAAGCTTCTAAATGTTGAATGTTGACTTCGGACCTAATTGATTGTCCTTTCTCCAAGGTTACTGGCAGGGGAGCAGTATCCTCCATTACAGCCACGGAGACGGCCAGCAGTCTTACTTAATACAAGGTATGTTATGTTTATGTGAAAATGTATATGTCGTTTATACCAAATACAATACAAGACGCAGCATAAAATCTTATTGGGTTGTCCCTAAGGCTTTGTTTCCATTGCGTTGGGACCCCTCGGCTTAGCGTACATGCTTAGGGGGGGGGGTCCCAACGTAACAGATAGACATTACCTGCTCGGCGGACGGGTCTGTCTTCATTGCGCTGAGCCGATCCGCCGGTGTCAGGCTGAACGTAGTCGAGTACGTTCAGCCTTTACACCAGCGGATGTGTGAACAGATCATCCGCCGGCAGGCTGAGTCTGTGAGATACGTCGGGACCCCTGCTAAGCGTATACGCTCAGCGTAGAGGTCCCGGCGTACAATGGAAACAAGCCCTAACAGAGGAAACAGGATAGCTAGGACCCAGTATAGTGGGAAATGCACTATGGCACCTTATTCAAATCATTTCTAATAAAACATGGAACAGCGCTGTGTGTTCCCTATGCTGGCTAGAATAGGACACTCTGGTAAGAAGAATAGGCAAGCGGCGGGGTCAGGATTTTGAAATGCTTCTTATGTGTGTATCCTATAGCACACACAGATCTGTAGACACCTCCGATAATAATTCTATTTGTCAATGACATGAAGCCGCTACACATGGTGACCGTCTGCTCTTTACTTATAGGGAGGAACGCTATGAACTCTGTGGTGTCGTCTGTAAAACGCCCCAGCACCGAGGAGGAGACTCAAAGCGTTGGACCAAAGGTGCAGAGACAGAGCAGCCATTAACCCGGTGAGCGGCTATTCTCGGGTAGTTTTTCACATGAAGGCAGCAACTATTCCAATGGCTTGTCCCCACTTGAGCGGCAAGCTGCGGGGAGGCGCGGTTTAATACCCTGGTGTTCGCTTCCATTCATGGCCCTGTCCCCCGTGTTCTGGCCGGAGGGGCCAATCGCACCCATAGACATCAATGGACGCGGTCAAAAATCGCATGTGGGCGCGATTTTTTAACCGCGTCCATTTATTCTGTATGCATGTGATCCGGGGGTGGCTGCATTGAACTGTATTGTACAAAACGTGGTGGCGACCGCTCGAACACTTGTGTCAGCCGCGGGACCGCCCTGCGGCCAGCCACCAATGTGGGTCAAGCCCTTACTCCTCCATGTTAAAGTGCAGGGTCACTCAACAACAAGAGCATTAACGTCTCTAGCATTTGAGATGAACCCAGTACGTTCGCTGTTTGGGTTCGTCCCAAACTCTGTGTGACCAGGGATCGGGAGAACCCGATATATGCCCGGAAATCTGCAACGATCCCCTAAATTGCTGTAGCATTTCAGGGGTTACGTCACTGTGACACCGAAGGGGCGGTGGGGCAGCGCTATAGACCTCCATGTTAACCTTCTGAGCGTCTAGCCCGAGTTAACTCATCATGAAACTCAGCCCCAGTTAACTAGAGCCGCGCTCTAGGTCTTGCCGTCTTCCTACGGCGGTCGGGACCATCGGCATGTATGCCGATGCTTCCGGGTCCGCCCCCGATCGCGTCACCAGTGACGCGAAGGGGGCGGGGGTAGGCGGCGCCATAGACCTCCGTCAAACTGGAGGGGCGTCGCTTTTCATCAGCATAAGTCCGGCGTCTCCAGTGACGCCGGGCTTATGTTAATGACCTCCAGCTGAGCAGGAAATCACGGCGGAGCATATTGTGCTCCGCCGCAATTGCCCGTGGCACGGTTATGAAAAAACCATGCCACGTGGCAAACGCTCAGAGGGTTAATGGGGGAGGGGGGGGGGGCCAGCCGACATCGGTGGTGTCATTGAGGGCACGGGCGACATGTACAGGGGAGGGTGAGAAGTTTGAGCAATGTGCTATGTATACTGCCAAGATCACCTGTACCTCGCCGTTAAAAAAAAATTGCGCGGTACAGGCAGAATGCTAGGGAGGTTAAGCTTTTATAAAGTCGAGTGACTAAAGTTGTAGTCGAGCCGACTGGTTGTGATGACGACAAGTGTCCATCAATTAACAACTTTTATGAAAGCTCTCTGTAACATTAACAGTCAACAAGACAATAAAACAAAAGAACAGGCTAATTCCTCGAATTTCCTGGTAATTTTTAAGGAAGTGGGTGGTACAGCTTAAACTGCGGCAGCTAAGACACAGAGAATGAATCAATGATGGTTTACAGAAGAGCACGGAAGAGCAATGTGATTCCTGGATTCTTTCCCCCATTCTGTCTCTCATAGTTGAGGTGACCTATGATGGAGATCACACGCCTCTCTCATCTGTATAAGTGGTAGAACGCGCACAATTGGTTGGGGGGGGCTAAATACTTTTTTTGCTGCATTGTACCTTTACTGTTCTCTCCTGTTATCGCTTATAACCTTTTCTTTTTTCTGTGATGCAGATGATGGGATTCACCAAACAACCTGCAAATGAAGACTTTCTCAGTATCGGACTGGACTCTGTAAATATAAAGTTGAGCGCAGGAAGTTCTCCGGAGCGCTGTGGATCCGTTCTGGAAGCTTCATTGATCGCTGCATTTCTATTCTGACTTTTTTGGATATTTCTGTACCCAATTTTATTCCCTTTTTACTATGTAAATATTTCTGTAATTATTTGGTGACGCTTGCTTTACCAACGTGTAAATATGAATATCACAACTAGATATAGACGGCTCGATATATTTTTGATAACAAATTCTGTACGACAAGATAAGAGATCCAGAGCGTCTGATCTTTCCTTTTTATGTTCCCTTGTTTTCTGGTCGGGGGGCCTGGGCATCAGTCATTTATTGTAACTCGTTTATTCATCGGAGCTGGAGCAGCAACTTGGTTCAGGGAGCAGGAGGAGGGAGCAGCCACGCACAGAGGGCGGCCATTCACAGTGAGGGCAGGTGGATAAAAGGGGCGGCCATTCAGTGAGTGCAGGTGGATGAGGGAGCTGCCATTCATAGTAAGGGCAGGTGGATGAGGGAGCTGCCATTCACAGTGAGGGCAGGTGGATGAGGGAACTGCCATTCATAGTAAGGGCAGGTGGATGAGGGAACTGCCATTCATAGTAAGGGCAGGAGGATGAGGGAGCGGCCATTCACAGTGAGGGCAGGTAAATGTGGCAGCGGCTATTCACAGTGAGGGCAGGTGGATAAGGGTGCAGCCATTTGCAGTGAGGGCAGGTGGATAAGGGTGCAGCCATTTGCAGTGAGGGCAGGTGGCTTTGGGAGCTGCCATACAGAAGGGTCCGTATATATGGAATATGACACTTCTCTATAAGAGCAGCTCAGTGATGAATACCCTGATAATGACCATTTCTCCTGATACGTGAGGGGTCCACACACTGTCAGACGTGGTCAGAACTTACAGATAGGTCTAATAAATAACTTTGTAACCACAAGACGTAAATCTAATAACAACCTACAGATCCATTTTTGTATCTCTGCCTTGACGATCTCCTCCAGCCTGGTTTCACCACTTCCTGGCTTTATAAAGTCGCTCAGGTGCCCATCGTTGTATGTTGGCATGGCAGATTGAAGTCTCCATGAGCTGTGCATAGGGTGTCAACACCGCAAAGTAAGACCATCGTCTTACATTTCAATAAAGCGATCCGGAGTAACCTATAGACTGTTACTGTGTTCCATACATCCTGGTCACTCTGCACTGCTCTCCCTGCTTCTCATACACAGCAGTGGAGATGGCCATACATGGGTCATTACATAAAGATTAAGGGGCCAGAGGTAATTTTCCGGGAGGCTGTTTGTTGAAATGCTGCTACTTCCTGGTTGTAGTAGACATTCCACCTTTTAGGGGGTAGGTAAGACTGTTCCCCTCACCAGACACTGTGGGCTTTCCCATTAGGTCCGTTGGCAACAATTCTTGCATCTGAAAGGGTCGTCTACCTGTCCTCGGGGTGAAGCCAAGCGCTGGCATTTAGAGGCGTTTGCTGAGATGCCTAATTTTGACATTTAAGGTGGCCAATTTTCCAGTTGATTCCAGAGCAATCGACCGTCGCAAGTGGTGATCAATTGTTCTGGAAACAACCTTTCTTCGAGCGTAATCAAGGGATCTTGCTCGAGGAAATCTCAATCAAACAGGGAACCAACAAATCCCTGTTCAATTGCTGTTACCAGGGCCCCATCCAAAGTACTGTGTACCTCTAGTGGCATTTAAACAGACTGCCGGAAAGGTGTATATACATCCTCATCCTATACTAGGTATATTGTGAGTAGACCCCAGAGGACCTTGAATGTATACAATTCTCACGATATAATCGGACTGTCCTTCCCAGATGTAGCGTCCGGATGGAGAATCCCAGTTCTTTTATGTCGTCTTTCTTCTGGTTTATATATCACACCACTGTTCCTGCTTACAATTATTTATGTTTCCATCATTTGTGATGAGTTTTATTGATCATGTATGATGAGTGAGGACACCTTATCCCTGGATGTGTATTGGTAGAGCAGTGTGCGGTCATCCTCCGCAAGGTAGACACAACATTCAGGACCTCTCACCTAATGCCTGAACCACAAAACTGGGCTTTGTAGGATGACCAGGCCGAGTGTGTTTTATTTTATTGTATTTACGTGTCTGTGATTGTCCTGGAAGTTTAGGGAATTGGATATTTTCCATCGTCAATGAGCACTTTGTGTTGTCTCAAATCAACTTTGTGATATTAAAATTTTGGGGACCATTTGTAATTCTTTCCCCCGAGTTAGTGGAGTTGAGATTTGCTGACACAAGTGGGCCCTTTAAACCCCATGATTTATGGTTAAATGATTGGGGTTGGCCATGTTCTTCAATATCTCTCCTGTTATGGACACTGGCAGTTGATCATGGAAGATCACAGGTAAAGACGCATTTTACCCACACTTGCCCAGGAACAATGACTTTTTTTCCATTAGTCCAGAGTTCTCCTTTAATCCAAAGTGCTGGCATAGTATAAGGAGGTGTATTTCTCAGTTCCACCAATACAAGCTGGAGAATATCCTCCATAGTTTGATGCTGCGATGGAGGAATAGCTCCCTGAATGCCCTGCTCTCCATCCAGTCATTGGAAGGCTGGTGGTGGAATACGCAGGTCTTGTGTCCCTCGGCCTGAATCATGTTCCTGCGTCCCCTCTGATGTTCCGTCTCCATTGCCCCCCCCCCGCACCCCCTTTTTTATTATATATATCTTCTTATTTATCTTGTCAGTAGGGTCTGCCGCTATGTATATTGCATGCATGCCAATTCCTGAATTGCTGTACTACTGTCAGGTCTGTTTTTGTCCTCTTTGTACACCCATTGCCTTTTTTTGATTAGATTTTTCAAAAAAATAAGACAAATCCTTCTAATAAAAAAAATCTAAAAACTGTTTGAAAAATTGTGTGTTTTTATTTTAATAAACGTAATATTTATTATTCAAAAATAAATGGTAAAAATCTGACAAAAGTGTTAAGGCCCCCATACACGGGCCGGATTCCGGGCCGATCGATTCCGGGCGCGTGCACGCGAAACGATCGTGCCGGAATCGTGTGCAGCCCACCTTGTCCGATCGATCACGTCCGATTGATCAGGGGCTCAGAATCGGATCCGACAGAGAACCAACATGTTGGTCTTTTTGATCCGATTCTGCACAGATCAGGGGGAGTTGCCATTTGTGAGGTGGACAATCGGACACGGAATCATCCCGGAATCCGTTGGACAAGGTGGTATGCAGCGATCGGATTCTCTTAATTGGCCGATCGATCACACCTGCGATTCCCGCCGGAATCGATCGGATAGGTGATCGAGCGGCCATGGAATCCGACTGTGTATGGCTGGCTTTAGAATCCATGTTGTTTCTACATTTGCTGTTAAAGCGCGCACAACAAAAAGTCGCTAACAAAAAAAGATGACAAAGGGGGGATTTAACTTCCCTAAAGGCCCCCATACACGTGTCGGATTCCCACCGGATTCCGGGACGATCGATTCCGGACGCGTGCGCGCGAAACGATCGTGCCGGAATCGCGTGCAGCCCACCTTGTCCGATCGTTCGCGTCCAATTGATCGGGGGCTCCGAATCGGGTCCGACAGAGAACCAACATGTTGGTCTTTCTGATCCGATTCTGCCCAGATCAGGGGGAGTTGCCATTTGGAAAGTAAAGCTGGCCATACACCTTCAGATTTCCTTCAGATCAGATTTTGTTTTACTAAAACCATGTAATATGAGGACCTTTCTACACCTTCCAATCACTATGTATTCTATGAGGGAGGACCCGGCACTACATAGCAGTGATATATACCTTCCAATCACTATGTATTCCATCAGGGAGGACCTGGCACTACATAGCAGTGATATATACCTTCCAATCACTATGCATTCTATCAGGGAGGACCCGGCACTACATAGCAGTGATATATACCTTCCAATCACTATGTATTCTATCAGGGAGGACACTATACTACATGGTTGTTGGTAGATCTGATCTGATCTGAAGGAAATCTGACCGAGAAATCTGAAGGTGTATGGCCAGCTTAAGTGATCGGACACGGAATCGTCCAGGAATCCGTGGGACAAGGTGGTATGCAGCGATCGGATACTCTTAATTGGCTGATTGATCGGAGCTCCGATTCCCGCTGAGATTGCCGGAATCGATCGGGTGAGTGATCAATCGGCCATGGAATGTATGGCTAGCTTAACAGTCATGAGGAACCCAGTTTGTCTGGTGTTTTGTTTGATAAACTCCGGGCGAGCAGGGATCCCATGACTGCCCCAAATCACTGGATTCCCAGGACCACCCTGATAGCGTCACAGTGATGCTGAATGGAGGGGCGGAGTCATTGATGGTGACGTGGACAGAGGGGGGAGGATTTCCAGCAGAGTACATTATACTCTGCTGCGCTCACCCCTACTGCTCTGTTAAAAGTTGCGGTACAGGCAGACCGCTAGAGGGGGGGGGGGGGTGAAACAGGTTGGCAACACCTTTAGTGATCTTCAACGGACACACATGCACAGCTTTGCTCAACACCGATTCAGATTGATGAAGATAGTGTATAAACGTCCAATTTAAAAAGCTTTTGCTGTGACAAAATGTATTATTGCTGCATTTTCCCCTCCCCCTCAAATAGTTAATGGTAAGGCTAAATGCTGACACGGGCTCCACTGTCCGTTCAAACCCCTACGTTGAAAGCAGGGACCCAAAATGCACAGCAAAAGTGGTGAAGAAATGGTTAGCAGACAACATTTTCGTTTGGGAGTGGCCCAGCCAGAGTCCTGACTTGAATCCAATTGAGAATCTGTGGAGGGAGCTAAAGATCAGGGTGTTGGTGAGGAGACCCTCCAACCTGAAAGATTTGGGGGTCATTGACGAAGATGAATGGGGAGACATGTGAGGAGCTGCTCTGTGATTATAGGAAGCGCGTGATCGCTGGAACAGCCAATAAAGGCTTTTCTATTGATTATTGAGAAGGGGGTGAATACTTTTGGACATGACACAAAAATAATTGATCCTAGATCTGAATGAAATCTTATGAAATACTTTGTTCTTTACATCGCTGAATGTGACAACACAATCACACAAACATTATCACTGGAATCACATGTATCACCCCATGGAGGTCTGGGGCACTCCATGGAGGTCTGGATTTGGAGTCACCCCATGGAGGTCTGGGGTCCCCCCATGGAGGTCTGTAATGGGGTCACCCCATGGAGGTCTGGATTTGGAGTCACGCCATGGAGGTCTGGGGTCACCCCATGTAGGTATGGATTTGGAGTCACCCCATGGAGGTCTAGATGTGGGGTCACCCCATGGAGGTCTGGATGTGGAGTCACCCCATGGAGGTTTGGATTCGTAGTCACACTCCAGGCCGATCCAACTTTGATGTCATGTCCTCACACCAAGTCACAGTGAGGCTCAGCAGTTAAATCAGCCATAAATCTAATGAACCCACCTTAAATCGTCCCAGAAATCGTTCTGACAAATTACGGACATGTCTGTAATTTGTAGGTCGAACTCATTACTTTGGATGGAGACGCTGGTCCCCAAGCAAAGTATGTGCTGGCACACAAAGGGTGTGCGGCTGATTCTTGGCACGGCCGGCCATGTGGCTCAACCGTGAAACAAAGGGAACAAAGAAGACGTCTATGGCCAGATCAATGTATAGTTGGATTGCCCCGGAATACTTGGGACCCTCAGGAAGGGGCTCTAAATTGGGACATCCAACTATAAATACTGAAATGTGGCGGCACATAAACTCCAAGGTTGCAAATTCCTAAAAAGAACTTTGTAAACTTTATTCATAGAAAAAAAAGAATAAGAAAAAATGAACAAATAATATTCAAAAGCCATTGAGATGAAGTTCCAAAGTACGGTATTCACATCGTTATGAGGTCAACGTGTTTCGCCCCAGAAGGGGCTTCTTCAGGACAGTGGGCCATTTATATGGATACACCTTCATATAATGGGAAGGGTTGGTGACAATAACTTCCTGTTTGTGGCACATTAGTATATGTGAGTGGGGAAACTTTTCAAGATGGGTGGTGACCATGGCGGCCATTTTCAAGTTGGCCATTTTGAATCCAACATTTGTTTTTGTAATCGGAAGAGGGTCATGTGACACATCAAACTTATTGGGAATTTCACAATAAAAACAATGGTGTGCTTGGTTTTAACGTTACTTCATTCTTTCACAAGTTTTTTTTACAAGTTTCTGTCCACTTATAAAATGTGTTCAATGTGCTGCCCATTGTGTTGGATTGTCAATGCAACCCTCTTCTCCCGCTCTTCACACACTGATAGCAACACCGCAGGAGAAATGCTAGCACAGGCTTCCAGTATCTGTAGTTTCAGGAGCTGAACATCTCGTATCTTCACAGCATAGACAATTGCCTTCAGATGACCCCAAAGATAAAAGTCTAAGGGGGTCAGATCGGAAAACCTTGAGGGCCATTCAACTGGCCCACGACGACCAATCCACTGGCGCGTTTCCTGAGTGTTTCCAGCAAGATGGTGCACCACCACATTATGGTTGTCAGGCCCGAGCATTCCTAGATGAACAGTTTCCTGGAAAGTGGATTGGTCGTCGTGGGCCAGTTGAATGGCCCCCCAAGGTCAGGAATAGATATAATCAAGGGAGCTGAATAAAAAGACTAGATAATGTTCATGGAGTGTTTGCTGTTTGGACATCGGTTAATGAGCCATTCAGATGTTTACCAGCTGTATGTTGGAAAAAAAAAAATAAAGACCCAGTAACCAGTTGACACCCATGAGGATGACTATCTGCATCATACCTTCATCGTTCCTACAGCAGGGATCAGACCAGGATTAACCAGTTTGCTTGAAACACATGATGTTGATCCTACAGCACCCGTAACCAGGAAGTGATATCACCCGTAATCAGGAAGTGATATCATCTGTAACCAGGAAGTGATGTCATCCCTAACCAGGAAGTGATATCACCCGTAATCAGGAAGTGATATCATCTGTAACCAGGAAGTGATATCACCCGTAACCAGGAAGTGATATCACTCGTAATCAGGAAGTGATATCATCTGTAACCAGGAAGTTACAGCATCCTGGTATCCACACGTCTGAACACACATGGCCTAGTAGGAGATCACGACTCCTTGCTAAGCCTCCATCATACCTAAGCCTGCGTTATTATTATTATATTATTGCGAGTATTTTACCATTTCCTTTATCATTTGCAGAACTGTTGCACTGGGTTGTTCGCTTTGTGTCCTTGTTCCTATTTGTTTTTTATGGAGGGGCCCAACTCCCCCTTCATATTGGGAGCTGCACACCTCCATGCTACCTGACCACCCACCCCTCATACTATAGAGATCATCAGAGGAGCTCACAATCTAATGTCCCTACCATAGTCATGTATATGTACTTAACACACTCGTATATGTCTGAAGCCCACCATACACCCATATCGCCATCCGCGGGCGATTTTGCGATCGCAAACGTTCACGTTCGCTGCAATTGATCGGCCGATCCATGTGGGCCAAAATGGCGATTGGTCAGAGAACAGGCATGTCCATTTTCTCTGGCCCATTGCATTACTCTGGTCCCCATCCAATGTATTAGCGGGAACACAAAGGATGTGCTCCTAATCTCTGAACGATCCTCCAGCCGCGGTTTACCCGCTGGGTTTTTTTTCTAGTCCATTGACTGTCAATGGACTAAAATCCGCGTCCGCTGACGCGGTCACGCATTTGAGCCGCAGATTTCGGTGGCGTGCGGCTACGGAAAAAAAAACATATTTTTTACGCAGCTGCAATGCCCCTCGACCAATCGGCGACAGTGGAGACAGGCTCATTGGAGGCTATGGGAGCGGCTTAAAAAAATGTGCCGCATCTGCTCCCAAATCACCCAAGTGGAGCCTCAGCCTAAAAGTATATTTGCAGTTAGCTGTATGTTTACATCTATCCATAAGTAACCATGGCAACAAGTGCCAGTGTGGTCACATGATCATACTAGTGACATCACAGGTCCGATAAATATAAACACCTCACCCTGCAGCTCCTACTAATAATTGAACATGCACACGCCTTACATATTATTTGCTGTATTAGTTCTTCTCTTTCGATGCGTTTCAGGTAAGTGCACGCACCCAGGAGACATGTGACTGCGTGTTTGGGGGGTTTTTTAATTTGGTTATTTACTTTTATGTCAGTTTTTCTGTATTTTATGTCAGTTGATGAAAGATATAGCCAACTAAAGCTCTACCACAATACTTTAAAGGGAGCCGATCCAGCCACCTGTCTACCACACCGGCTGCCTCCACGGCGTGGAGCCGGTCAGAAGGTTAATGTAGTGCAGTACATCAACCTCCAGCCTGCAGACTGTGGAGACAGCCGGTGTGGAGGGTGGGTATCTGGATAGGCTCTGTCGACATCCCTGTCAAGGAATATGCTTAGCGCAGGGGGTGTCGATTTAGCCCTCCATGCCGTGGAAACATACCAACACTCAACTGTATCGTTTAAACCTCCCTAGCGTTACGGACTTTTTGCGCAATTTTTCATGGCACGAAAAGCTGCCTCCTGGGCAATCGCGGCGGAGTTCACTGTACTCCTCTGTGACTGCCCGCTCTCCTCCCAGCTCACTACACACCGCCGGTGTCAATTAGATGCCGGCGGTGTGTGCGGGGGGGGGGGGGACAGCAACGCCCCTCCATTAACATGGAGGTCTACGGCGCCACCCTGCCCGCTTGGAAAAGCTCTGTGAGCCTGCAGCTATGCAGAAATGAGATGGATCAGCCTTCGATCCTGATATCAAAGGAGCGTCATCGAGCTCAGTCGATGCTTTGCTTGGGGACCCACAGTCCCCATCCAAAGCAATAGACATCGACCTTGATTTACAGTCATGTACGATAACCCTGTTTCGAAGACAGGGGTGGCTGCATTAGATATGCGCCAGATGGATGGCTGTGAACGCGCACGGCACTCGAAGTGGCCATCGATCTAGCGCATATCTATGCGTGTATGGGCACCTTTAGTATTGGATAAAATGAAATCGCGTTCCTCATTTCTGTTTTTCAGGACCACGGATCGCGTCTGTCCAGGCGTACATGGAAAAAATCTACGTTGCTCCTAAATCACGGCTTTGCATCTCATGCAGGTTTTACGTTACTGAGCCGATTCCAGAAAGTACCATCGATCTGGAATGGGGAAAGAGAGAGCCACAAGGGGGGGCGTACACCCCCATTATCCACCTCACGTCCCGCCCAACAGTCCTGGAAGAGGAACCGCATGACGCCAGGATATACGTCTACGTCTCTGGTGTGCGGCGGGGGGACTGCTCATTGGTTGTAGAGGACGTAAATGAAGACGATGCCGGGATATATGAACTTCATCTAATGATTGACGGCTTCTCCTTCCAATCTGTTCCCAGCGTCAGCGTCATGGTGATCCAAGATAAAGGCTCAGGTAAGGGTTCCCACACACAACGAGCCGCCAGCCATTTTGCCGCTGACCAATGTGCTGGCAAAATCGGCCGCAAATCGCATGTGCCAACGTGTGCTCGGCTGGCCAGAGACCTAACATGTCCGTAAATCTCTGGCGGATTCCATTAGTTTCAATGGGGACCGGCGTCCCCATTCAGACTAACAGCCGGCACACAAAGGATGTCCGCCGATGCTGTCAGCGATGTAGAGCAGTGTGATGACGTCATCTAATTGGTGTCTTTCAGTTCTGTGTTCTGCACAAGAAAGCCTTCTTTAGGGCTTGTTTCCACTAGAGCGATCGGCCGCGGATAAGGCACACAAAAAACCCCCCACACAGGTGTCTTCCTTTGCCCCGACTTAAAAGAAGCTAAAGGCTTGTTGCCCTTACCCCTCCGTCTTTCAAGCACTAGGAAAAGGTGGGTCCCTCGCTGGAGGGGTAATTGCCCATAGAGACAAAAATAAATAAAGTGCGCAGTGATGGATCACTGGGCTGACCCTCTGGGCCCACTCTGCCCCCAGAAGGCAGCTGCTTGAGATGCCCTAAATATAAATGCCAAGTGGTCGGTGACCCCCAATCATCATGCAAACTTATATCACACCTCCAGTCTGCCACTACTGGGTGCATGGACATCAGAGGCCTTTTATGACCCCTGGCTAGACCAAGGCAGCGCTATCATATCAGCAGGTACTAGGCCGTCACCATTTCCATTTAACGCTGGACTTATGGAATTGTGTCTTAAGTAGTGATGGGAATTCCGGCTCTTTGCAAAGATTCGGCTCTTTTGGATCGGCTCCCTTCAAAGAGCCGGCTCTTTTGGCTCCCGAACGGCTCTTTGTGTAAACTAA
>CM070034.1:172437915-172461181 GCA_036250615.1 Ptychadena robeensis
TCATTAGGGGTGTGGGCACATTTAATAACCTATAATCTGATACAATATGTAGGGAGTTAATTTTTTCTGTTCTGTTTTTCTGTTCTTTTTAGAACGCAGACACTGGACTAACGACACCCATAACCTATTACCGTCTTTCCATACAATTTCTGTACCAATCAATTTTTCTTCTGTAACAAAAAACATGGTAATATGAGGAGCTTTCTAATTACCTTCCAATCAATATGATTCTATCAGGAGGATCGGCACTACATAGCAGTGTATAGTTTACCTTCCAATCACGATGTATTCTAGCAGGGAGGAACCCGGCCACTAATAGCAGTGATTTACCTTCAAACCATATGTATTCTATCAGGGAGAGGCCCCGGCACTAATAGCAGTGAATTACCTTTCCAATCACTAGTATTCTATCAGGGAGGACCCGGCACGACATAGCAGTGATTATATACCTTCCAATCACTCTGTATTCTATCAGGGAGGATCTGGCCACTACATAGTCCAGTGATATATACCTTCCAATCATATGTATTCTATCAGGGAGGAACCGGCACTACATAAAAAAGCGCAGTGAATTTTACCTTCCAATCACATGTATTCATCAGGGAGACCCGGCACTACATAACAGTTGATATATACCTTCCAATCACTAGGTATTTCTATCAGGGAGACACGGGCAAATACATAGCAGTGATATTACCTTCCAATCAAATAGTAATCATCGGGAGGACCAAGCACTACATAGCAGTGATATACACCTTCAATCACTATATATTTAATCAGGGAGGACCCGGCACGACAGAGCAGTGACATATTACCATTCCAATCACCAATGTATTCTATTCAGGCGAGGACCCGACATACATAGCAGTGATATTTACCTTCCAATACACTATGTGTATTCTATCAGGGAGGGACCCGGCACTACATAGCAGTGATATATTACCTTCCAAGCAACTATGTATTCTATCAGGGAGGGACCCGGACACTACATAGCAGTGATATATTACCTGCAATCAATATTAATATAGCGGGAGGACCCAGCACTACATAGCAGTGATATACACCTTCCAATCACCCAACCCCCGACCCTATTCTATCAGGGAGGACCCGGACCACTACATAGCAGTGATAGTATACCTTCCAAATCACTATGATTCTATCAGGGAGGACCCAGCACACATATGCAGTGATATATACCTTCCAATCACTATTGTATTCTATCAGGGGGGGATCACGCCGTAACATAGACAGTGAACCATATACCTTCCAATCACTATGTCTTCTATCAGGGAGGACCATGCATACAGAGTTGTTGTAATCTAAGGAATTGTATGCGCGTGATCTAAAGGTGTATGGGGGGCTTAATAATGACAATACAAAACGCCTCTCCTGCCAGCCTACTCGGGCAAGGCAGTTTCTAGGGGGCTTATGCAAGATTGTTGCCTGGGGCTCAAACTGTTGAGCGTGAGGATGCTACCAGAAAAGTTGTTGACTTGCCGCGCCCGGAGTGATACAGAAAAGGTGGGCAGCTTCAATAATGCATGGCGTGGGGGGGGGGATGAACCTGCATATTCGCATAGCAGGAGGAGAACGAAACAGCCCTGGATGATTGGTATCCATTAAAACCTGTTATCCATTGTGGACATTTTAGACACAATGGCTGCGGACTTTTGCGCTTTCTCCACTTCACTCTTCCGTCCATCTGTTTGTTTATTTTTCTTTTCGAGAAACATTTTTTTTTACACTTTCCGTGACAGGCCACCAAACACCTCCTTCAACACAGAGGGAGTCCATCAAACCGACTCTCACAAATAAAGGAGAAGATGTATAACCTGACAACTGGACAGATTATTCCAACCATGAGACTCTGTCATCCAGACTACAGAGCTGCAAGTGCACAATGGGATCTTTCCTGAACAAAAAAGGCCGTCGACATCGTCTGTTCCTCCCGCTTCCTCCGCCAGTTTCATGAGAACGACAATAGCGAGAGACGGCTTTCTGCCGACAAAAGTCTATCCCCAATTTATTGCAACGATTAGATCCTCTGCGCGCGCAGCGGAGTCATGATGCCTGTCCTGCCTGAGACACGTCTGGTGAATGGCTGGAATAATATGGGATAATCAGGGATCTTCAAGGGATGTCACACTTAATGATGTGTTTCCATTAATATGGCGATTTATCGATGTACCGGTGATTATTATTGGAAATGCACAGAAAAAGTCGTGACTTGACCTGAAATAATTGTCCAACTCTTAAGCCCCATATACACCTCTTTAAGGCCCTCCATACACGTGTCGGATGCGCACCGGAATGCCGGCACGATCGATTCCGGGCGCGTGCACGCCAAACGATCGTGCCGGAATCGAGCAGCCCACCTTGTCCGATCATCACGTCAGATTGATCAGGGGCTCAGAATCGGATCCGAAGGAGAACCAACATGTTGGTCTTGTCATGCGATTCGGGTCCGGATCAGGGGGGGAGTTTGCCAGGTGTTGAGGTGGACAATAGGACACGAATCCATCCCGGGAATCCGTTGGACAAGGTGGTATGTTGCGATGGATACTCTTAATTGGCGATTGATCACACCTGCCGATTCCCGGCAGAATCGCCGGAATCGATCGCGGATGAGTGAATCGATCGGACATGGAATACGACACGTGTATGGCTAGCTTTTACAGGGAGTGCCAGAATGAGTGGGGCAAAAAGTATTTTGACCACATCATCCTCTTTATGCATGTTGTCTTTACTCCAAGCTGATAGGCTGGAAAGCCTATACCAATTAAGCAATTAGGTGCTGTGCCGCACTTGTAATGAGAAGGGGTGTGCGTCTAATGACATCAACAACCTATATGAGGTAAGGTAAGGTACTATTTATAAGCAACTGCCTTCCGTTGGCCCAAAATGGTCAAAAGAAGACCCTTAACGGCTTAGAAAAAGTCAAAAATAGTGAAGATATCTTGCCCAGAGGGGATGCAGCACTCTTAAAAATTGCAAAAGATCTGAAGCGTGATCAGCGAAGCAATCAAGCAGTTTCATTCCCCCCCCCCCTTCCCCCCCCCAAAATAGTCAACAGGGTCGCCAAGAAGCGTGTGAACAGACAAAGGCGCAAAATAACTGCCCATTGAATTGAAGAAAAGTTCAAGCGTGTGCAGCTGCCAAGATGCACTTGCCACAAGTTTGGCCAGGATTTTTCAGAGCTGCCGGCCAACTCACTGGAGTGCCCCAAAAGCACAAGGTGTGCAATAATCAGAGGAACAGAAAGGTGAAGACGACCCACCATGAACAAGACACACAAGCTGATGAACGTCAAGACTGGGCCTGAAGAAATATCTCAAGACGATTTTTTTTTCTAAGGTTTTACGGACGAAATGGATGAAATGTGAAATGAAGAGTGAGTCTGATGGACAAGATGGATGGGACAGTGGCTGGATTGGTAAAGGGCAGAGAGCTCCAGTCCGACTCAGACGCCAGCAAGGTGGGGGTGGAGTGTGGAGTACTGGTTTGGGCTGGTATCATCAAAGATGAGCTTGTGGGGGCATTTTCGGGTGAGGATGAGTCAAGACTCAACTCCCAGTCTACTGCAGTTTCTGGAGACACCTTCTTTAAGCAGTGGTACAGGAAAGATAGTCTGCATCCGTCAAGAAAAAACAGGTTGAGTTTCTGACAGGATATGCCTCCATCACACGCGGTCCAAGCTCCTCCCAACAGCGTGGCTGGCAAGAAAGGGTATAAAAGAAGAAAAAAACGAATGACATGGCCTCTACAAGGAAATACCTAGGTGTAGAGAAGAAAACTCTACCCCAAGCGGAAATCGTCCTTCCTCGGACTCCAGACCACTGACAGGGGAAGGACGTGATTGTGGCGAGCTCCACACTTTGCTACCTAGTACACTACCACTTAAAACTACCTTTTGCGACTACACAATGACCTGTTACTTTACTTAGCCAATACTTTACATATGGTCGCCCTCTAGGGGTTTATAATAGGTCCTTTGACCTGGCTCCCTGTCTCAGGACTAGCCCTCGACGTTTGCCTCTCTCTCATGTTCCACCATGGTACCGTATCTCCAAATTCATCCTTTTGTACCCCCTGATGAAATTGTCTCATGATTGCGACGAACACGGTACGTTGGGGTGGCCTGACGTTTACCCATTCAAATTACGTTTTATAGATAACCAAGCATTACCCACCATTCACGTTCTCTGGACTAGCGTTGATGAGGATATGATCTGGAGATCCATTAGGCATTGTATAATACATACCATGGTACCAAGATTGGAACATCACCACTGTTTTTATGGACATAAATTATTACTCTTTTTTATTCATAATTTATGAGTCTATTACTCTTTGACGCTGTGTTATATATTGAAACCTTTAAAGTCCCCTAGCCTCTGCTGAGTCAGAGGACATTTCCGCTTGGGGGTAGAGTTTTCTTTCTCTACACCCTAGGTATTTCCTTGTATAGATTTTTGTGGGATGTGGTTTCTAGAGTGCTGGAAGCATATTTATTGTTTAATGACATGGCCTCCTTGTTCACCTGATCTAAACCCCATTGAGAACCTGTGTCCATCATCAAAGTGTAATTTACAAGGAGGGAAAACAGTACAAGCTCTCTGACAGTGGTCTGGGAGGCTGTGGTTTGCTGCTGCACGCCCAATGTTTATGGTGAACAGATCAAAACACTGACAGAATCAATGGATGACAGGCTTTTGAGTGTCCTTGAAAGAAGGTGGCTATATTGGTCACTGATTTTTTTGTTTTGTTTTTTGAATGTCAGAAATGTATATTTGTGAAGTTGAGATTTTATATTGGTTTCACTGGTAAAAATAAATAATTGAAATGGGTATAAAGTGTTTTTTTGTTAAGTGCCTAATAGTTATTGCACAGTTAATAGTACCTGCACACACAGATATCCCCTAAAATAGCTAAACTAAAACAAACTAAAAACTACTTCCAAAAATATTCAGCTTTGATATTGAATGAGTTTTTTGTTCATTGAGAAATGGTTTTGTTCAATAATAAAATGATTCTCCAGAAATACCACTTGCCTAATAATTCCTGCACTGCCTGTAATGTCTCCATACAATTTCCTGTTAGTTCTACCAACAAACTATGTAGTGCCGGGTCCTCCGATAGAATAACATAGTAATTGGAAGGTATATAATCACTGCTATGTAGTGCCGGGTCCTCCCTGATAAATACATAGTGATTTGGAAGGTATATATCACTGCTATGTCGAGGCCAGGTCCTCCTGATAGAATACATAGTGATGGGAGGTATATATCACTGCTATGTAGTGCTGGGTCCTCCCTGATAGAATACATAGTGATTGGAAGGTAATATCACTGCATGTAGTGCTGGGTCCTCCCTGATAGAATACATAGTGATTGGAAGGTATATATGCACTGCTATGTTAGTGCCGGGTCCTCCCTGATAGAATGCACTAGTGATTGGAAGGTATATATCACTGCTATGTAGTGCCGTGTCTCCCCTTGATAGAAGATACATAGTGATTGGAAGGTATATATCACTGCTATGTAGTGGCCGGGTCACCTCCCTGATAGAAACAATAGTGATTGGAAGGTATAATCACTTGAGCTATGGAGTGCCGGGGGGGTCCTCCCTGACTAGGAATACATAGTGATTGGAAAAGGGATATGATCAGCTGGCAAATGTAGAGAGGCCGGAGGCGCTCCCTGATACGAATGCATAGTGAGAGGAAGGTACTATATGCACGTGGCTATGTAGTGCCGCGGTCCTCCCTGAAGAATACATAGGATGATTGGAAAGAGTATATTATCACTGCTATGTAGTGCCAGGTCTAGCCTGATAGAATACATAGTGATTGGAAGGGTATATAGACACTGCGAATGTAGTGCCAGTGCCGGGTACCTCACGCTGATAGGAATACCATAGGGATTGGAAGGTATATAGGCACTGCTATGTAGAGGCTGGGGCCTCCCTGATAGAAAGCACATAGTGATTGGAAGGTATAATCACTGCTATGTTAGTGCGGGCGCGGGTCACGTCCGTGATAGGAATACATGTGAGGATTAGAAAGCTCCTCATATTACATGGTTTTGGTAGAAGAAAAGTGGAATGTACAGAATTTGTATGGTAAGATTGTAAGGTGTATGGGGGGCTTAGACTTTACTATTTGACACGGCCGGATATTCGCCACCACTGAGGGACTCCCTGCTTCTCCTTGACTATGCACTGATAGCCCAAGGTAAGCCAGCCGATAAGAGCACCATAACAACAATTTTTATGCACATCACATGCACATATTACACCTTATGCACAGAAGCACTTTAAACAGTGCTGTAGAGGGCATTTCACTGGCACCCATAGGTGACTCAGAGGGACACGTTTCTTCAAAACACAACGCAACACTAGACCTGCAACAGCCAATAATTCACTGCAATTTTTAATCATATTTATTCATTATGCACTTTAGTAGGGAGATTATCATTGCAAGTAGCTTTGGCAATGATATATATACACTGTAATTTGGACATCTACACAGATTTACACACAGACATACACAGATGGTTTTTAATGTGGGTTTTTGAGGCTTCCTTATCACTTTTAAATATTTTTTGCTTTGACAATTGGTTGTAGGCATTTTAAAGACATTGGGGCACAAAAGAATTAACGGGTGTTGAGCTCTTTTTTAGAGACATACACCTGCTATTCAGGAATAGGATGTAAGGGATGGAGTTGTTTTGGATGGTTGGGGAATCTGGTTATCGGAGCATGGTTGGAGAGTATCCCTCACTATTTTTATGTATCATTATTTTTAGATTCAATTTGGTGATAAGACACCTTATAAATAGAGGAAAATCCCTTGAGCAATCGAGGACAAGCAATACATGGTCTCAGTAAAAAAGGACAGGTAATTAAACCCCCTCATCAAGTCCTAAAGAAAGATATAAATATCAAGGATGAATTGTAACTGTTTATATATATATACATTTTTCTGATTTAGAATGCACGGTTGTTCTTGAGAAAGTCCTAAAGGACGAAATGCGTCGAACGCTATCCGAGCAAAAGGAAAAAAGACCCACCGCGATTGGGGGTTAAAAACGCCTGAATGTAACAGGAAAAGACGGGGACTACCGTGTGTAGGTGGCCCCCGTCTTTTTCTGAACTCTTATCGCCGTTGAAAGGCTTTTTAATTGTTTTACTCTGTGTCTATTTGACAAATGGTGATACGTTTGTTATATTTGTATATAAATAAAGTGTACCCCTCCGGGGAGGAAAAAAACATAATTTGAAGTTGTCTGGCAAAATCACTTTTTTGTGGTAAGGGAAAGAACCTCTTAAATCCCCGTTTTCTTTATATGTGGCCAGCATAAAAAAAACACCTTTTCTAACTTTACTATTAGAAAGCACAGACTGCATTGATCATTTTCAATAGACATGACCTTGCAGTACCCTCCCTTGGCCACAAGATGTCCTCAGTGTTTTCAGTTGAGTGATACCCAGTATCAAGGCTCAGCAGGGTAGAGTATCCCCTTCCAAAGTAAATTCCGGCACACAAAGGGGGTGCGTGCAATTCTGATGACGTCATCATGGGCAGTTGATCTGCTGAAAAATAAAAGAGGAAATAAGATGTCTATGGCCGGCTTAAGACATAGGTATCAAACTCTGCCCTGGGGGCCAAATTTGTCCCGCTGAGCAAATATTCTTGGCCCGCTTCTGATCTGCTAGATCTGTCTTGCTGGCAGTCCCCCTACCAGCTTTAATCACCACCCACCCATTGTCCAACTACACTTTACTATGATAAAGCACAGACTGCATTGATCATTTTCAATAGAGATGACCTTGCAGTACCCTCTCTTGGCCACAAGATGTCCTCAGTGTTTTCAGTTGAGTGATACCCAGTATCAAGGCTCAGCAAGGTAGAGTGTCCCCTTCCAAAGTAAATGCCGGCACACAAAGGGTGTGTGTCCAATTCTGATCACGTCATCATGGGCAGTCGATCTGCTGAAAAATCCAAGGGGAAACAAGACGTCTATGGCCAGCTTAAGACATAGGTGTCAGACTCTGCCCTAGGGGCCAAATTTGTCCCGCTGAGCAAATATTCTTGGCCCGCTTCTGATCTGCCAGACTGTCTTGCTGGCAGCCCCCCTACCAGCTGCAATCACCACCCCTCTGTCCTCTGGTTGCAGAGAACTATGAGTCCTGGGTGCTCAGCGGTGCGTTCCAATGACATCATAGTGCGCGCTACTGGCTGGATTACACTGGGATCCTTAATACTTTACTACCAGAGTCCGAGGGCAGAAGAGTGGTGAGTGCAGCTAGTAGGGGGTCTACGGAGCTGGGGAGAGGGGTACCATAATGGTCTGGGAGACGTACAGAGATTAAAGAAAAGTCGCTCTTGACCTGAAACTATTGTCCAACTTCACTTTACTATTACAAAGCATTGATCATTTTCAATAGAGATGACCTTGCAGTACCCTCTCTTGGCCACAAGATGTCCTCAGTGTTGTCAGTTGAGCGATACCCAGTATCAAGGCTCAGCAGGGTAGAGTGTCTCCATGCAAAGTTAGTGCCGGTACAAAAGAGTGTGCAGATGATTCTGATGACTTCATCATTGTCAGTCGACCTATGGCCGGCTTAAGACATGTGTCAAAGTGTGTCCTGGGGACCAAATTTGTCCCGCTGAGCAATTATTATTGGCCCGCATCTTATCTGCTAGATCTGTCTTGCTGGCAGCCCCCCTTCCAGCTGAAATCACCATCCACCCATTGTCCAACTACACTTTACTATTAGAAAGCCCAGACTGCATTGATCATTTTCAATAGACATGACCTTGCAGTACCCTCTCTTGGCCACAAGATGTCCTCAGTGTTTTCAGTTGAGCGATACCCAGTATCAAGGCTCAGCAGGGTATCCAAAGTAAACACTGGCACACAAAGGGTGTGCGGCCAATTGTGGGCGTGTCTCCCCTGCTCTCTCCTTCCCTGTGATGACGCAGCACCGTAGTGGGGAGGAAATCTGACATCTGATTGAAAACTACACAAGGACATTTTTCTCATTGGAAACCATTATACAGCGCCACCCAGTGGCCACTCATGACATTGCACTTAACCCCTTTGGAAGCCTGGCAGATAAGTATACAATCCTATGATTCCAGGGAACAGCAGGTAAGTATTGTATCAGCTCAGAGGTAAGTGAAAGGTTAAGGAAATGATATTTATATATATTTTTTTATATTTATATTTTGAATATGCATTCTCCCAAAAAAGATTTAATGGGGGGGGGTTCCACAGGGCTGTGTGATCCATTGGGACCCCTACGTTCAGCACAGTGCTTGGTGGGGGTTCAGATGGATCATATACACTTTGCTGGGTGGGGGATGCTGTGTTCAGACATCCGCCGATGCAGGGGGTTAACATACTCCACTATGTTAACCCCTGCATCGGCAGAAAGGCTCAGGGTTGCAAGAACAGGAATATGTTAATGAGAAGAGAGATAAACGAGTCTGCAGAGACAAGGTCCACCAACAACAGAGGCTGAGCTGCCTAAGTGCGCTCCTCTCCCAGCCCAATTTGCATATTAATGTCTGCTTACACATTTGCATATGAATGCCCCCGGGCACGGGGGGCGGGACTTTCATATGCAAATTGGGCTGGGAGAGGGGTGACATCAGCCAGCTTATAGCTGATCTGAGCTTAGCTGGACGGCTCCATCTCATCAACTGCAATACTGAGAAGAAAGTGCAGGACGAGATGGAGCCGTCAGAAGTTTAACCCCCTGAGCAGCGCCCAGAGGCTGGAGCCTCTTCCGCCTCTGTGTCGGCCCGGCCCTGCTCCTATCGCAGCGACACAGCTGGGAAGCGACGCGGCTGTGCAGGGCTGTGTACATCTCAGGACAGGATGGACAGAATGATCTTTTGATAACCTGTATATGTTGGCGAGGAACACTTTGAAGCAGCGCTTTGTGATCTCTGTCACGCAGGAACGCTGGACATGACGCAGAAGCGATGTGAATGATGGAGTGTTCGTGGAAAGTCCTCGTGCTTCTGGTTTTTACATCGTTGGCCATCCAGTACACCGCCATCAAGTCCATCAGGATGAACACCATGTCGGCGTGCGGCGTGGCGGGGAGCCGATGCGGACACCTCAAAGGTGAGAGCGTTACTCTGCCTAACAAATCAATTCACAGATACAGGGATATCAAAATCCGGCCCGGGGGCCTAATCCGGCCCACTGTGTCATTATATCTGGCCCCTTTAAGGAAAATTTGAAATTTACTTTATTTGTTTGACATATTATAGTATTACACTTTGCTTGTTCCAGATTCAATGTTTAAGCAAAACTTCATTTTTTTTAATATGAAAAAGTACAGTATATGCAGAGAGTATTCACAGTTTTATGTCATGTGATGTTACAGCCTTAGGCTATGTCTCCACTGCGTTGTGTGCAGGGGTCCCAACGGAGCACATACACATTACCTGCCCAGCGGATCCTCTGTTCACACATCACACTGCATCGGCGGATGTGTGAACAGAGGATCTGCCGGGCAGGTAATGTGTATGTGCTCCGTTGGGACCCCTGCGCTTAACGTAGGGGGGTCCCGAAAACGCAGTGGAGACTTGCTCCAAAATTGATAAAAAAAATTACCTCATTCTACACAAAACACCTCATAATGACAACGTGAAAAAGTTTACCCGGCAGATATATTTAAAAAACATGAATACAGAGAAAGCCCATGTACATAAGTGCTCACAGCCTTTGCTCAATACTTTGTTGACGGTCGTCTGGCAGCAATCACAACCTCAAGTCTTTTTGAATATCATGACACACACCTATCCTTGGCCCCGCCCATTCCTCCCTGCAGCACCTCCCAAGCTTCATCAGGTGTGTCGGTGCAGCCATATTAGGATCTCTCCAAAGATGTTGAATCAGGTCTGGGCTCCGGCTGGACCAATCAGGGACAGGGCCTTGTCCTGAAGCCGCTCCTCTGATATCTTGGCTGTGTGCTTAGGGTTGTTGAACCGTCGCCCCAGTCAAGAGCGCTCTGGAGCAGGTTCTCATCCAGGATGTCTCTGTACATTGCTGCAGTCACCTTCCCCTTTATCCTGACTAGTCTCCCAGCTCCTGCCGCTACATCCCCTCAGCATGATGCTGCCACCACCATGCTTCACTGTAGGGATGGTAATGGCCTGGTGATGGGCGGAGCCATAAGGCTGTAACATAACAAAAGTGAAAAAAGTGATGCGCTGTGAATACTTTCCGGATGCGCTGTATATCTGATGAAATGGAAGAATCTATTGTAGACATTTTTTCAATAAATATAAAAGACGGCCATCGCGCTCTATTTTTGAGTTTGACACCCCTGACATACAGGAAGAATTGAGAGCTGAACCCAGAGAGGAAATCTTTTACTTCTGTCAGTAGGGGGCGCTGTGTGTACATTCATGAGGGGAAAAAAAGAACTTCAAACTGCAATATAACAAAGAGTGAAACATGTAAGGGGGGCTAAATACTTTCCGTACCCACTGTATATGTCTAAAAGACAAGCTACAAGTGCAGCAGGAGGACTTCAATCTCTCTCAGGAACCTCAGCTACAATGTCCCACTTTCAGTACAGTCTTTGGCTTGCCCCCTGCCCTATTTGAATGGTACAGTCCTGAATTTACACAGCCCTACCTGCAGGCATGCGTTGTGTATGTGCTGCCTGAGGCTTCATCATGCAGATTGTCCCTACAATCAGGATGCAGGATTAAGGTGGGCGGTGCTGGGGATCTTCTCACCGATCTCCATATCATAGACAGGGAATGGTCAGGACTTCCGGGGTTAGGTGGAATGTGACTGGACTAATGGGAGGACTACAAGTCCCAGCATGCTCAGGGGCGGTCCTTATCTGTGTTATGAAAGTATGAGTGAAGGAAGAGATCTGCCCCATAGTATCGCTCATTTAATGTTAATGGTTCAGAGCACCAGTTTCATTACAGTCTTTGGCTTGCCCCCTGCACCATTTGAATGGTATAGTTCTGCACTGCCTGCAGCCATGTGTTGTGTATGTGCTGGATGAGGCTTCATCATGCAGATTATCCCTACTATCAGGATGCAGCATTAGGGGGAGTGGTGCTGGGGATCTTCTCACCGATTCTCCATATCATAGACAGGGAATGGTCAGGACTTCCGGGGTTAGGTGGAATGTGACTGGACAGATGGGAGGACTACAAGTCCCAGCATGCCCAGGGGCGGTCCTTATCCGTGATATGATAGTATGAGTGAAGGAAGAGATCTGCCCCATGGTATCGCTCATTTAATGTTATTGGTTCAGAGAATGTCAGGCTGAATGATTGCCCCCCCCCAACACATTGTCACCCTACCAACCATGGGTCTCAGCAAAAAGTTTGTACACCCCTGGCATTTGGACATTTCAAACTTGTTGTGTATATAGAACATTAACATTTCATAAGCTCCATCTCCACTCATCATCCCGCCACAACCATCCAGACATCCAATGTCATAGCACCAGTTTCAGTACAGTCTTTGGCTTGCCCCCTGCACAATTTGAATGGTATAGTTCTGCACTGCCGGCAGCCATGTGTTGTGTATGTGCTGGCTCAGGCTTCATCATGCAGATTATCCCTACTATCAGGATGCAGGATTAAGGAGAGCAGTGCTGGGGTTCTTATCACTGATTCTCCATATCATAGACAGGGAATGGTCAGGACTGGGGTTAGGTGGAATGTGACTGGACAGATGGGAGGACTACAAGTCCCAGCATGCCCAGGGGCGGTCCTTATCCGTGATATGAAAGTATGAGTGAAGGAAGAGATCTGCCCCATGCTCATTTGCATTTAATGTTAATGGTTCAGAGAATGTCAGGCTGGGTGGTCGCCCCCGACGCATTGTCACCTTCCCAAACCTGGGCCTCAGGAAAAAGTTTGTACACCCCTGGCATTTGGAGATGTCTGTACAGATCATTAACGTTTCAAAAGCTCCATCTCCACTCATCATCCCACCGCCGTCTCCCACTAACAAGCGTCCAGACATCCACCTGACACGTGTGATGAATATCTGCGGCGTCGCTCCCGCCGCATCCACCTTCGCTTTGTTCCTGGATAAGCAGTCAGCGAGCTGCTGTCAGCGGTTCGGGATGTTATCGTAGCGGCTGTCACCGCAGACGTCGATGTATCGGAGACGCGAGCGAGCAGCGGGAGGTCGCCTCGTTTTGCTGAAATTGCTGCCTACGCAAAAAAAAGGGGAAAACAGATATAATGAGCAGAAGCTGTGATGTGCCCGGACGGTGCGCAGCGCGTGTTAGAGAGAGAGCGATACAACTGACTAATGTCCTCACCATAGTCATATCACTGACTGTCCTCAGAGGAGCTGACAATGTCCTCACCATATATATCACATGACTGTCCCAGAAGCTACAATCTAATTCACCAACCATAGTCATATCACTGACTTCCTCAGAGAGCTGACAATCTAATGTCCCCACCATATCATAATCACTAACGTCCTAGAGGACTGACAATCTAATGTCCCAACCATAGTCATATCACTGATTCCTCAGAGGACTACAATCTAAGTCCCACCATAGTCATACATGAACTGTCCTCAGAGGAGCTACATCTAATGTCCCCAACCAAGTCATATCACTAACTGTCCTCAGAGGAGCTGACAACTAATGCCCACCATAGTCATATCACTGACTGTCCTCAGAGAAGCTGACAATCTAAATGTCCCCACCATATCAATAATACACAACTAGTCCTCAGAGGAGCTGACACTCTAAGTCCCACCATAGTCATATCACTAACTGTCCCAGAGGAGCGGACACTCTAAATTCCCACATAGTCATATCACTGACTGTCCCAAAGGAGCTGACAACTATGTCCCCACCAAGTCATATCACTGACGTCCTCAGAGGAGCTGAACACTCTAATTTCCCACCATAGTCATATCACTGACTCCTCATAGAGCGACAATCTAATCCCAACCATAGTCATACACTGACTGTCCTCAGAGGAGCTACAATCTAATGTCCCCAACCATATCATATACTGACTGTCCAGAGGAGCTGACAACTAATGTCCCCACCATAGTAACAATATAACACAATAGACATAGCAACACACTCAGAGGAGCTGACAACTAATGCCCCACCATATCATACACTGACTGTCCTCAGAGGAAGCTGACAATCTAATGTCCCCACCATAGTCTATCACTGAACTGTCCTCATAGAGCTGACAATCTAATTCCCCACCATGTCATAACGACGTCCTCAGAGGAAACATAGACAAATCATAATGTTCAAAACACAACAACAACATATCATATCACTAACTGTCACTCAAGGAGCGACAATTAAACGTCCCCAACCATAGTCATAATCACTGACTGTCCTCAAGAGCTGACACCTAATGTCCCCACCAATAGTCATAATCACTGACTGTCCCAAGACTGACACTCTAATGTCTCCATCATAGTCATATCACTGACTGTCCTCAGAGGAACTGACACCAATTCCCCACCATAGTCATATCACGACTGTCCTCAAGGACTGAACAATCTAATGTCCTCACCAAGTCATATCACATGACTGTCCTCAAGGACTCACAATCTAATGTCCCACCAAGTCATAATCAACTGACTGTCCCTCAGAGGAGCGAAATCTAAATGTCCTCAACCATAGTATGTCACTGACTGTCCTCAGAGGAGCTACACCTAATTCCCACCATAGTCCATATACACTGACTTCCCCAGAGGAGCTGACAATCAAGTCCCACCATAGTCATATCACGACTGTCCTCAGAGAGCTGACAATCAAGATTTCCTCACCATATCATATCACTGACTGTCCTCAGAGGAGCTGACATTCTAAATGTCCTCACCATAGTCATATCACTGATTCCCAGAGGACTGACACTCTAAATGTCCCCACCATATCATACACTGACGTCCTCAAGGAGCTGAACACTCTAATGTCCCACCATAGTCAATAATCACTGACTGTCCTAGAAAAAGCTGACAATCAATTCCCCACCATAGTCATATCACGACTTCCTCAGAGAGCTGACAACCTAATGTCCCCACCATAGTATATACTGACGTCCTCAGAGGATAACATCTAATTCCTCACCATATCAATATCACTACGTCCTCAGAGGACTGACAATCAATGTCCTCACCATATCATATCAACATGATTCCCAGAGAGCGAACAATCTAATTCCCACCATAGTCATAATCACTGACTGTCCCAGAGGAGCTGACAATCTAATGTCCCACATAGTATATCACTGACTGATGCAATCAGAAGGAACATGAAACAATCTAATTCCACAGACACAGAATCTCTAGCATCAAGTTTCCTTGTGGGGGTGGGGCTCTCACTTCTTTGGTCTGATTGTGTTAGCGTGCATTGTGTTTTTGCAATACTCCTGACTTCAGAAGCTCCCAGGCCTGTTTGCCTCAGCAGGCTAGGACAATATGTGGAACCCTGGATGGAACTGATGGGGATTCTTTGAGGATCTCCTCCAATCTCAGGGCCACATGGAGAGATTACTACAAGGTTGTGGATGTTTGAGTTGGATTCAAGCTGAGGAGAAGAACTGCCATACCCAGAAGCTCTATATGAGAAGGCAAGCCAGGACGGGCTACGCAGCCGAAAAAACTGTAAAGCTAACTGATACATTGGAGAAAAAGCTAAGAATGAGAAATCCCTGATAGGGATCTGAAGCAAGGATGACCTTCCGGAAAATTTTTAAATAAGACTTTCCAAGCAGCGAGCTCAGACAAGCGGTGCTGTGAGATGGAGGATGAAGAGCCTGGCCAGTGGAATGAGCCAGAGGAACCTGACCTCCACCATGAGAGATGGCGTGTCTCCAAGTGACCGCTCATTTACCACGGGATGACCCTGATACGACGCAGAAATCGAGCAACCCAGTGTGCATCTGAGTAGTGGCTGTACCGCGCTTCGCCCAGTCTGCTGTGGACCCCCCTAGACCTTGCCAAGGCGATGGTGAGTGGGTGGTGAGGTTCCCGCGGTATTGAGACAGATGGCGGGCTGGGTGCATGAGGAGAGTGGCTGTGCTGGGAGCATGATACTCCTCTAGAATGGAGCCCTGCAGGACTGGCGCGGAGACATCGCGGCGCGTCCCGTCTCATGACTGTAAGTCCATTTTGTCATGTACTGCAGGGGACCAGTGAACTTGAGGATATTGGATGGGTGTCTAGCCGGTACCAAAAAAACAATGATCAAGTCGGCAGAACCACCCGTTGCAGGGAAAGACAAGACAAGAAGTAAGCCGCGGACTCTAAAAACCTGCGCACTCCTATGCTCCATAGCGGTGGTAAAGCGGGTACCACAGGACATTTCATGAATGCGCATGTACCATACTTAAAGCGCCGGAATCTTCATTTAAAATGGACAAAAGGGGTTCTCCCCCAGCAGACGAACTTGTGAACCTCATACTGAAGAATGGGTTCACTGTAAGACATTTTTTCATTTATTTCCCCTGTAGGAGCGGGAATATGATTTATCGTTGTTAGGCCTCAGGGCTGGACACTTTCTGGAGAAGTATAGGACTACTGTAGGATGACCTGCCTGGGAAGGTAAACCCACATGACCGGCAGAACTGAAACCCATTACTATCTGGTGAGGAATGAGTCCATCCCTCAGCAGGATCTTAATTGTTGCGTTCTAACCCGGGCAACAAAACTTTGCCACAAATGTGGAGAAGAGGGGCACTTTGCTGCTGTGTGTGATGTGAGGAAGTGTCGTATGCCAGGCCTGGGCACTCAATTAGACCACAAGAGAACTGTAACACCATCATGCACAAAATCTGCCCCAGGCTGTGATGAGGATCTGATGATAAAGAGATGGAGATGGAAAGGAATGAGTGCGCGGCGACTGAAATACTGAGCTTTCCGAGAGGGAGTGTGAATGAGATTGTTTCCCCCCTCTGTGCTGTCGATGCGCCCCCCGATGTCTCTGTCACCCCCTCTGGTCTGTATCGGTTGGCCTGAACGCAGGAGAATGTAGGGGATTTTAGGAAGCCGGTTCCCATGCCCCGCAGATCGGGTGGAGGGGCAGCACCATCAGGGGGTCTGGGGTGGGGGGGAATAAATATGCAGTGGTGGGGAAAAGAGGAGTAGGAAGAAAAAAGCGGCGGGTGAATGGGAGTGAGGGAGAAAAGGAGGTGCAACACAGGATAGGTATGAAGCGCTGTCAGAAGGGATGGAGCCCATGGAGAGTCGGGGTCCTCTCTGAAGCGGTACTAGCTCCACGTAGTTTATGTAGAGGAAGGTCAAGAACCCTACTTCAGTCAAGATGGCGGTGGGTTACCTCTGAGGTGGCGACTATTAACGTTGCCAGTATTAAAATCGGTGAAGGCTCGGGATGAGCGTTATTCTCTCTGATGAAGTTGATGCGGATTTTTTGTTGCTGCAGAGACCAGATCACAACGCGGCGATTTACATCTCGCCAAAGGAAGGGGAGGTGCGGGCCTTCCTTCTGTCTCTTGCGCCGAGCCTTACACGGGTCGCCATCCTCTTAAAACCAATGAGGTGACATGTAGGCGGTGACATGAAATAGAATGGGAGATCATGTCTTAGACGTCTTGGTGGGGGGCAGAACTGCGCCTGATAATATCTATGGGCCCCAACCAATGGGACAGAAATTCCATTTTCACCAAGAAAATAAAGCCCTTTCTTTTACATCCCGCTCGTGTCTTTGAGGTTGATTTTAAAACACCATATTAGGCGAGAACAAAAAGCGAGGCTTCAGAACAACTGGGTGCGATTAGTCTTTTTTTAATAACATGGTTAACAGGCAGGTCTGGTAGATCGCACATTCAGCGCTGCCGGACCAGCACGGGTTCACCTTCATAGCTACAGTCAGAGTAAAGGATAGATAGGTTTTTTTTAAAGGAAACTCGCCTTCTACAGCCCCTGAAGGTGCGGGCGTAAGAGTTCCCGATCACTGTTTACTGTCGTGACCTGCAGCTCCGGACACAACCACCCAAAATGGAGAAGCATCTGGAAGTTGAAATTCGGCTCTCCTGAGATGAGAGTGAGACAATTTTTGAGGAACTTTTTCCAGACACAGGTCTCTCTCACTGGAACTTGTGTGGCAGTAAGTCAAGTGGTGGGACTGGTAAAGCAGAGAACTCTCGGACTTTTCAGAGCCTTAGGGAAGAAAAACAGTTTGATAATATTGGTGTACCAGCGCTGCGCAGGAGCTTAATTTGTCTCCTTTGAAGGTGCCCAGAAGAGATTGCAGAGGTGAAGGTCTTCTGAAGGAATAACCATTACTGCAGCTCTTACTTCTGGAGAGGATTATGGGAAATACGCTCAGCCCAACTTAACCAAAACTGTAAACAGCATAGACGTTAAAACAAAGGTTGTGGCCGAGAACTAGGGGTCCCTGTAAGTCCAGTCAGGATCCTGGAAGTCGTCAGGTCTACTATGCAGATCTTCTGGAGTAAGAGTCTTGATGGAAAAGAGGGATGCTACTTAGATTCCAATCCAGACTGGGGAAATAATCACTTCCGCCGTAAGATTTGACAGAATCAGACAGATGAGGTATCCATGCCATGATAAGCTGCTAACCAAGAATCGCCATGGGCCAGACGAGACAGCCGATTTTATAAGAGTTTCAAGTCTATTGTGCCCCTTGGTTAGCGAGTCTTCATGGTGTAGATGAAAGAGGTCGCTTCCCTCCTCCAGAGGCAATCATTTCATCCTTCTGTCAAAGGGGAAATACCTCCAAGATTGAGAACTGCGATCCCATCAACCTTCTCAATGTTGACAGGAAAGAATCCTGACAAAATCTTGTTCTGGCGCTGCGTCATTGGCGGCATTTATTGTCCACAACAGCACTGTTCTGTCCGGCAGAGTACGTTCCAGCGTGATAGCGATCCGGAGCGCTGGAATGGTGCAGGCTGCTGGTTGGAGAAATAATCTACTGGCAATATAGGATCAGCCAAGCCTTTGATCTGGTCAACCATGAACTACCAAATCGGCTGTTACTATGGCAAGTATGGCTTCAGGGGGGTTTAATACGATTGGCTGAAAGTGTTGTAATAGAGGGCTGAGAGCTCCCTCTTGTGAATGTTGGTTGGACAGCCTTTGGAGTAGTTCAGAGGGTGCGTCAGGGGTGTCGCTGACCCCTACTTATGTGTTCGCATCGACACCCTTCGTAGGAGCTAGAGAGCGGGCCCTAGTGGGGTCCGGGCAATCTCTGGACACCCCTTGAAAGTTGTTGCCTACGCTGATGAATGTTTCTTTAGTCTCTCGACTGAGGAGCCGAGTGGTGTCCAGAGATAAATCAGTATACGAGACTCGGGCTCCAAGGTCAACCTGTGAAGAGTGAAGTTTCTGGAGGGAAAAGAATGGCGAAAAGCTTCGAACTCCCAGGAACCTTCCCAGAGCCCCACCGAGGTCAAAGTTTTGGGCATCAGATTTGGACCTGGAGATATAGTAACTAATTGGGACGCAAGCTAGAAGAATGCCACTGCCAGATATGAGCTGAAGAGGTGGAAGCTCTCACACAGGAAGAGGTGGACCTGATCAAGACTTACCTGCTTCCCGTCTTTCTGTAGTCAGTTTTGTCTGCAATTTGCCCGCTTCTTCACCCCGAGTGTACAGTGTTTTCTTCCAGATGTTATGGGGAACAAACAACCTCGTTAACGGAATGTGACTTACCTATCCAGGAAGGAGGGTGGCCTAGGGATGGTCAACACCATTGTTTTTTCTCTGTTGTTCTTAAGTATAACTTTGGTAGTATTTGTCAGAGAACCCTACCTGGGGTAGGTAATCTTCCAGTCCTGGTTAAGCCTTTCTGCGCAGCTGGGAAAGGGTGGGCAGGTGAAAAGATCGAGGGTCAACCGACCAGCTCCCGGCTTACGCCAGATGCCTGAAAAATCCTTCAGCAGTGGCATCACAGGGAGGACATGAAGTCCTCTTCCCAGAAACTCCTGGAGAGAGGTCTTGTCTCTTCTGGTGAGTCCCTGCCTTAAAGATGCCCAGACTCGGTGCTGAAGGGAGGGTTTACGTTGAGAGGATCCATTAAATTTTCGGACATAGCTGGCTCTTCTTCCAGGGTAACTCCATGTCAGAGGTAACTGAGGGCCGCTCTATAGAGACCGAGGTTGTCTGAAATGGAATGTGAGAGGGTCGAAGAAAACATTCGACCATTTTCTCTCCATGTCCCTATAACATTGAAGTTTAACAGACAGTGGGAGGGCCTGGGTATCCATTCCTTCAGCATGAGTATGCGGAGTGGGTGTACGAGATATACACTTGCCGTATTTTGATTTTGACAAACAATTTTTTTATTACAGTGTGGTGGTCCGTTACTATCACATGAATGCAACGGTGTCAGTCGCTTAGAAAAAGTCCTCCCTGTGGAAGATGTCCGCATTATCTGCACAGGTGGGGAAAATCGGGTCTTGAAAGGCAAGGATGCCAAGGGCTGGAGAGGGCGTGGAGGAACATCAGGTCCCCCATTGGTTGATGCAGTCCTGGGTGAGCGGCTTCTCTCTGTCCTTATACACTCCCGGAGATTTTGGATATGACTATTTTGAAAAAGGGCTTCATGCATCGGGGGTTTAGGGGTGGGGGGGCCGTTCGTGTGACTTTGGGGTGGGTGGTCTGATGTTTTTTCATGTTATTTGTTTTTTTTTTCACTGTGTAGTCGGGCGGTTTTTGTTTGTGTATTATCTGTATATTTGTATATTTTATTTTATTCTTTGTATATGTTAGTTGTTTTATTGTTTGCTCGTCTTCCACGAAAAAAATGACAATCTATGTCCCTACCATAGTCATATCCCTGACTGTCCCCTCAGAGATCTGACAATCTAAACTGTCCTCACCATAGCAATCACTGACTGTCCTCAGAGAGCTCCACCACTAATGTCCCTCACCATAGTCATATCCACTGACTGTCCTCAGAGGAGCTGACATCTAATTCCTCACCATAGTCAATCATGATTCCTCAGAGGAGATGACAATCTAATGTCCCACCATAGTCATATCACGAACTGTCCTCAGAGGAGCTGAAAAAAAAAAAAAAAAAACACAACTAATGTCACCACCATAGCATACACGACTTCCAAGGAACTGACAATATAATGTCCCAACATAATAATAATCACAAAACTGTCCTCAGAGGAGCTGACAATCTAATGTCCCACCAATAGTCATATCACTAACTTACTCAAGAGCTAAAATCTAATGTCCCACCATGTCATATCACTGATGTCCTAAGAGCGACAATCTAAAAAGTCCCACCATAGTCATATCACTAACTGTCCTCAGAGGAGCTACACAATCAATAATAAAAGTCCTCAACACATAAGTCCAATAATCAACATGACTGTCTCAAAGGAGCTGACAATATAATGTCCCACCAATAAATCACATCAAGACGGAAAAAACACAATCTAATGTCCACCAATAGTCATATCATGACTGTCCTCAGAGGAGCTGACAACTAAGTCCCACCATAGTCAAATCAACGACTGTCTCAGAGGAGCTGACAATCTAATTCCCCACCATAGTCATATACATTGACTGTCCTCAAAAGGAGCTGACAATCTAATGTCCCACCATAGTAATATCACGACTGTCTCAGAGGAGCTGACAATCTAATGTCACCACCATATCAATCACTGACTGTCCTCAGAGAGCTGACAATATAATGTCCCCACCATAGTCAATCACTGACTGTCCTCAGAGGAGCTGAAATTAATGTCCCACCATATCAATCCATGACTCCTCAGAGGAGCGAACAACTTAATGTCCCCACCATAGTAATAACTGACTGTCCTCAAGGAGCTGACACTCGAATGTCCCCCACCATAGTCCAATATCACTAACTCTTAGGGTCCCCCATACATGATCCCGTCATTCGAGATGCTTACGTGCAGTCGTGATGACCTCACCACACTGCATCTCAAGCTTCCCTCAAATTGGATGGCTAATCAATGCGTACCCGCAATGTGAATTCCCGTCAAACTTTTAGATGGGAAACCTGGTCGACATCCCCATCAAGGATGCCTAGCACAGGTGGTATCAACAGATTCCCTCACGCTGTGGGAACATACCCTTAGGAGAAAGCAAAAGGTCCCTCTCCTCCAACTTCCACCCCTGCATGAGTGGATCATCAGCACTGCTGCTTGGGCAAACCACAGGTTTAGAACCCTGTACTAAGGTTTGGGAGTATGGGGCACATTAAGGGTGTATTTGTGGTAAGACAATGTAGTGAGTTCCGGTACACAGTCCTGGCCAAAAGTTTTGAGAATTACACAATATTATTTGTCAGAAAGTTTGCTGCTGCGCTGCGGTTCTATCTTTGTTGCGGTTGTTTTCTGTGATGTATGAAATACATGATCACACTCATACATGGCAGAGCTTTTTCAATGACAATGACATGAGATTTAAGCAAAGAGTCATGTTGGTCCTTTCTTTTTCATGACCTCTGCGACTGGGCATAGCTCTCACTCATCCTCTGCGACTGGGCCATGCCTCACTCATCCTCTGTGACTTGGCAATGCTCTCATTCATCCTCTGCGACTGGGCATGCTCTCACTCACCCTCTGCGACTGGGCCATGCTTCCTTACTCATCCTCCTGACTGGGCATGCGTCGCACTCATCCTCTGCGACTGGGGCATGCTCTTACTCATCCTCTGCGACTGGGGCATGCTCTCAACTCATCCTCTGCGACAGGCTGTCTCTTACTCACCTCTGCGACGGGCACGCTCCCCATCCTCTGCACCGGGCTGCTCTCAATCAACTGCTGGGCCAACCCTGACTGCTACACCCTTCTTTCATCATCACTTCTCTGAGTTTGTCAAATGCGTTTGGTTTGGGTTTTTCCCCCCCCTCTTGAGGAATGACCACAATTTCGCATGGGATTAGGATCTGGGAGTTTTTTTCCATGCCATGGACACAAAATGGGTCAAGTTTTGGTCCCCGAGCCACTTAGATTAATCACCTTTGCACAGTGCTCCAGCGTGCCTGGAAAAGGCAATTGGTTCTTCACCAGACTGTTGTTGGATTGTTTGAAAGAAGTTGCTGTTTGGACGGGGTTTTTGGTTCCATTCTTTATTCATGGTTTCTGTGTTTTGGGGGAAATTTGTGAGTGGAGCCCCCTCCCTTGGATGAGAAGCCCCCACACATGATGTAATGGTCTCAGGATGCGTTAACTGTTGGCATGACACAGTGACTGATGGTAGCGCCTCACCTTTTCTTCTCCGGACAAGTCTGGTCTCCAGCCAGA
>CM070034.1:172467987-172481796 GCA_036250615.1 Ptychadena robeensis
AACGCCCAACCCTCCCTCCCCCCCCCCCCAAAGAAATCAATTTTACAGGAAAAAAAACCATCCAAAAACATGATATGAAAGTGCCGGAGGATGAGCTGACACTCTTAAAACATGATATGGGAGTGCCCTGCAGGTGAGGCTGTGCTCCTAAAACATGATATGGGAGTGCCGGCAGGTGAGCTGATGCTCTAAAAAAATGATATGGGCAGGCCGGCAGGTGAGCTGAGCTCTTAAACACATGATATGGGAGTGCCTGCAGGTGAGCTGACACTCTACACATGATATGGGAGTGCCTGCAGGTGAGCTGACGTCTAAAACATGGTATGGAGAGTGCCTGCAGGTGAGATGGACACTCTAAAACTGATCATGGGAGTACCTGCGGTGAGGCTGACGCTCTAAAACATGATATGGGAGTGCCTGCAGGGAGGCTGATGCTCTAAACATGATATGGCAGTGCCTGCAGGTGGAAGCTGACGCGGTTTTAAAAACATGATATGGGAGGGCCTGCAAGTGAGCTGACGCTCACAACCATGATATGGGAGTGCCTGCAGGTGAGCTGAACACTCTAAAACATATATGGAGTGCCAGCAGGTGAGCTGTGCTCTAAAAACATATATGAAAGTGCCTGCAGGTGGCCGACGCTGGAAAACATGATATGGAAAGTGCCTGGCAGGTGAGATGGCGCTCTAAAAACATGATATGGAAGGCATGCAGGTGAGATGATGCTCTTAAACATGATATGGAAGTGCATGCGGTGAGCTGACGCTCTAAACATTATATGGAAAATGCCTGCAGGTGAGCTGACGCTCTAAAATATACGGAAGTGATGCAGGTGAGCTGTGCTCTTAAACACTGATATGGAAGTGCATGCAGGTGAGCTGAGGCCCTCGAAATCATGATAGGAAAGTGCCTGCAGGTGAGCTGACGCTGTAAACAGGATATGGAAGTGCCTGATGGAGCTGACGCTCTAAAACATGATATGGGGTGCCTGCAGGTGAGCTGACGCTCTAAAAAAATGTTATGGGAGTGCATGCAGGGAGATGACGCTGCTAAACATGACATGGGAGTGCCATGCAGGTGAGCTGACACTCTAAAACATGATATGGGGTGCCCGGAGGTTGAGCTGACGCCTCTTTAAAACATGATATGGGAAGTGCCTGCAGTGAGCTGACGCTCTAAAACCGGTATGGGGAGTGCCTGCAGTGAGCTTGACGCGTTAAAAACATGATATGGGATTGCCTGCAGGTGAGCTGACCACTCTACAACATGATATGGAAGTGCTGAAGGTGAGCTGACACTCTAAAAACATATATGGATCGTGCCAGCAGTGAGCTGACAACTCTAAAACATTATATGGAGGTGCAAGCAGGTGAGCTGATGCTCTAAGAACAGGATATGGCAGTGCTCTGCAGGTGAGCGACCACTGTAAAACATGATAGGAAATTGTGCCTGCAGGTTGAGCTGAATGCTCTAAAACATGATATGGAAGTGCCCTGCAGGTGAGCTGCGCTCTAAAATGATATGGAAAGTGCTGGCAGCGTGAGCTGACGCTCTAAAGCCCTGATCTGAAAGTGCATCTGAAGGTGTGAACTACCTTTAAAAACATGATAGGTAAGAATGCCTGCAGGTGAAGCTGACACTTTAAAACATGAATGGAAGTGCCTGGAAAGGTGAAGGCTGACGCTACGAAGCAGGAATGAAGTGCCTGGGGGGGGGGGGGAAGGTGAACTGACACTTAAAACATGATAGGTAAGTGCCTGCAGGTGAGCTGACACTTTAAAAACATGATAGGAAGGGCCTGCAGGTTGAACTGACACTTAAAACATGATAGGGAAGGCCGCAGGTGAGCTGACACTTCTTTTAAAAAATGATAGCGTAAGTGCCTGCAGGTGCGCTGCCACTTTATAACATATTAGGGGGAGTGCTGTAGGTGAGTGACACTTTAAAACATGATATGGAATGCCTGCAGGTGAGCTGACACTTTAAAAACTTGACTGAAGTGCCCTGCAGGTGAGCGGACGATCTAAAAAAACATGATTTGTAAGTGCTGGCAAGTGAGCTAACGATGCTACAAACATGCTAGAAGTGCTCTGCAGGTCGAGCGGAAACTGTAAAACATGATATGAGAAGTTTTACCTGACCAGGTGAGCTGACTGCTCTAAATGATTTGGAAGTGCCTGCAGCTGAGCTGACGCTCTTCTACCAACATGAGATGAGTGCCTGCAGGTGAGCTGATGCTCTAATCATGATATGAACGTGCCTGCAGGTGAGAGACGCTTGTTGTAAAACACATGATAGGGAAGTGCCTGCAGGTGAGACTTTTACACTTTAAAACATGATAGGGAAGTGCCTGCAGGTGAGCTGACACTTTTAAACATGATAGGTAAGTGCCTTGCAGGTGAGCTGTGACACTGTAAAACCTGATATCGGAAGTGCCTGAAGTTGAGCTTGGACAACTTTAAAAAGCATGAAAGGGAAGTGCTGCAGGTGAGCTGACCTCTAAAACATGATTTGTAAGTGCTTGCAGTGAGCTAACGCTATACAACATTATATCGGAAGTGCTGCAGGTGAGATGTGCTCTACAACATGATTTGTAAGTGCCTGCAGTGAGCTGACGCTCTACAACATGAGATGGAAGTGCCTGCAGTGAGCTGATGCTCTAAATCAAGGATATTGAAAGTGACTGCAGGTGAGATGACGATTTGTAAAACATGATAGGGAAGTGCCCTGCAGGTGAGGTGAACTTTAAAACATGATATGGGAGTGCCCTGCAGGGAGCTGACAGCTTTAAAACATTTGATGGGGGAAGTGCCTGCAGGTGAGCGGACACTTTAAAAAACATGATTGGGGGGCTGCAGGGAGCTGACACTTTAAAACATGATGGGGAAGTGCCTGCAGGTGAGCGACACTTTAAAAACATGATAGGGAGTGCCTTCTGCAGGTGAGTGATGACACTTTTAAAACATGAAAGGGAAGTGCCTGCAGGTGAGCTGACGCTCTACAACATGATTTGAAGTGCTGCAGGTGAGATGACGCTCTACACATTGATAGGGAAGTGCCTGCATGTGAGACTGACGCTCTACAAACATGATTTTGGAAGTGCCTGCAGGTGAGCTGACGCTCTACAAAATGATATGCGAAGTGCTGAGGTGAGCTGATGCTCGACAAAATAAATCATGATTATGATGGAAGGGCTGCAGGTGAGTGACGCTCTAAAATGATTGGAAGTCTGAAGAGTGAGATGACGCTCTATAACATGATATGGAAGGCAGACAGGTGATGCGGACGCTGTCAAACATGATAGGGGAAGTGCATGAGGTGAGCTGATGCTACTCTAAATCATGATATGGAAAGTGCCTGCAGGTGAGCTGACGCTCTACACATGATTTGGACCTGGACCTGCAGGTGAGTGACGCTCTACAACATGATTTGGATAGTGCCTTGGCAGGTGAGCGACGGCTCTACACATGATTTGGAAGTTGCCTGCAGGTGAGCTGACGCTCTACAACATGAGTTGAAAGTGCCTCTGCAGGTGAGCTGACGCTTGTAAACATATATGAAAGTGTGCAGGTGAGCTGACGCTCTACAAACATGATTTGAAGGGCCTGCAGGTGAGCGACGCATGTAACAACCCCCCCCCCCCCCCCTGATATGGAAGTGCCTGCAGGTGCAGCTGACCTCTAAAATATGATTAGGGGAGTGCTTGCAGTTGCAGGTGAGCTGACGCTAGACAACATGATTTGGGGAAGTGCCTGCCGGGGATGACGACTTACAAAAAATGATTGGAAGTGCGGCTGCCGGTGAGCTGACGCTCGAAACATGATATTGGAAGTTGCATAACAGGTGAGCTGACGCTTTAAAAAATGATAGGGAAGTGCTCTGCAGGTGGTGATGCTCTAAATCTGATTGGAGGTGCCGAGGTGCGTGACGCTCTCTACACACGATTTGGAAGGCCTGCCGGTGAGCTGACGCTTCTACTCTTATTGTATTCTTCTTTGATTTTGGAAGTGACAGTGCAGCGTGTCGCTTGACGCTCTACCAACATGATTTGAAGTGCCTGCAGGTGAGCTGACGCTGTAAACATGATTATGAAAGTGCCTGCAGGTGAGTTGACGCTTGTCAAACTGTGATAGGGATAGTGCCTGCAGGTGAGCTACCACTCTAAAATATGATAGGGGAGTGGCCTGAGGTTGAGCTGACGCTCTACAACAGATATGGAAGGGCCTGCAGGTGAGCTGACGCTTTGTTAAACATGCATATGAAAGTGCCATGAAGGTGGAACTGACAATTTGAAAACATGATAGGGAGCCTGCAGGGAGTGACGCTCCTAAACCATGATATGGGGAGTTGCAGCAGGTGCAGCGGACGCTCTAAAAATCCACTTTCAAGTCTAACTTATTTCAGCCGCTAAACACTATGTGGCCAAGAAGTATGGCGGGACAAGTGTGATATACACACTTGTACTTCCACTCCCTCATTTCCCTCACCAAAGACGAGGCAGCAGAGTGCAGCAGCATCCGGGTGGTTTCAGTGAGTGACATCTGTCTATAGATCCACATTATCTCAATGTGACATCTCCAACCCAATGCGCGCGGCGCAGCACAAAGAGAGAAATTATTGATGTTACATTGGTGTTTTTCTTTTACCTTACAGGCTTTATATTTTATATGACATAGAAACACCTGCTGTCAGGGTTGAGTCAATGCTGCAGGGGGGGCACATCGAGGCCTGCGCCAATCAAGGGCCAGAGATGGTCACATTCAACGAGGTCCTCGTCACTCGGCTTTGTGAAGAAGAAATTGGAGCGCGGGATGAGATAGAGCTATACGGATGTATCATGGAATCGGTTGTCTGCAAAAATATGAACAACTTAAAGAGAAATTACACCAATATGTAAAAAATAATAGTAAATTAAAGTTTGACTTGACCTTGAGCTGGTATGTGGTTTGGCTTAGGGCCCCGATCACAACAAAATATACTACTGCTATTCCTGGATCATATGAGATTCCAAAAAAATTTATTCGCCAGGCTTCCGAGGGCTTAACTCGGGGGTGCAATACGAGGGTGCCACTGGCTGCGTTTATAATTGGTTTTACTATGGCGAATTTGCCTTTCAGACATCTCAACTTCCTTTCGGTGCCGTATTAGAGCAAGGGCACTACATAGCAGTGATAATACCTCCAATCACTATGTATGTCGATCAGGGAGGACCCCCGGCACTACATAGCAGTGATATATACCTTCCAATACTATGATATTCTATCAGTGGAGGACCTGGCACCCAACTACATAGCAGTGATATGTACCTTCCAATCACTATTGTATTCTATTCAGGAAGGAACCGGCTACTAATAGACAGTGATTATACCTTCCAATTTAATATTGTATTTCTATCAGGGACAGAGGACCCCCGGCACTAATAGCAGTGATAGAGACCTTCCATCACTTATGTAGTCTCTCAGGGAAGCCCCGGCACTAAATCGCCAGTGATATATTACTTCCAATCAATGTGTATTTTATCAGGGAGGACCTGGCAACTACATAGCAGTGATAATATAACTTCCAATCACCATGTATTGTATCAGGGGGGACCTGGCGGCTACATAGCAGTGATATTACCTTCCATCACTTGTATTCTATCAGGGAGGACCTCCCGCACAACTATATAGCAGTGATATATTACCTCCCAGATTCACTAATATTCTATCAGGGACGGACCAGCACTACATAGCAGTGAGATATACTCCCAATCACTAGGTATTTATCAGAGAGGACCAGCACTAATAGCGTTGAATATAACCTCCCAATCACTAGGATTATCAGGGAGGACCCAGCACATACATAGCAGTGATAATACCTTCCAATCAAATGTATTCTATCAGGGAGGGGAACCCGGGCATACATAGGGCAGTGATTAGACCTTCCAACATATGGATTCTATCAGGGAGGACTTGCATTACATAGCAGTGAAATACCTTTCAATTCACTAGATTCTATCAGGGAGGACCCGGCATAATAGCAGTGATATATACCTTCCAATCACTATTGTTTTATCAGGGAGGACCCGGGCACTACATAGCAGTGATATATACCTTCCAAATCACTAGTATTCTATAAGTAGGACTCTGAACACCATAGCAGTGTATATACCTTCGATCACTATGTATTCTATCAGGGAGGACTCTGCAACTACATAGCAGTTTGATATATACTTTCCAATCACTAGTATTCGATCAGGAGAGGACCCGGCACTACATAGCAGTGATATATATCCTTCCAATCACTATGTATTCTTCAGGGAGGACCCGGCACTGCATAGAAGTGATTTATAATTCCAACACATGTATTTCTATCAGGGAGGACCGACACTACAGAGCAGTGATATATACCTCCCAATCACTTATGTATCTATCAGGGGGAACCAGCACTGCCCTAGCAGGTGATAGATACCTCCCAATCACTTATGTATTATATCAGGGAGGACCCAGTCACTACATGGCCGTGATATATACCTCCCAATCAATGCATTCTATAACGGGAGGACCCAGCACTACATAGCAGTGATTATACCTTCCAATCACTATGTATTCTATCAGGAGGACACGGCATACATAGCAGTGATATAGACCTCCACACTAGGGATTCTATCAGGGAGGACCTGCATACATAGCAGTGATATATACCTTCAATCACTATGTATTCATCAGGGAGGGACCGGACACTAAAATAGAAGTGGGAGAATCATGTTACGGTTGTTTTTTTTTACTCTTCAATCAACTATGGATTCTATCAGGAGGACCCGGCACTACATAGCAGTGAATATACCTTCCAATCCACTATCGTTTTATCGGGAGGACTCTGCAAAACTACATAGCAGTGATATATACCTTCCATCACTAGTATTATATCAGGAGAGACCCGGGACTACATAGCAGTGATATATACTTTCCAATCACTATGTATTCGATAGGGGGGACCCGGCACTACATACAGTGATATATAACTTCAATCACTATATCTATCAGGGAGGAACCGGCACTAATAGAAGTGATTTATATACTCCAATCACTATGTATTCTATCACGGGAGGACCAGAACTACATTTCAAGCAGTCGATAAACTTCCAATCACATGTATTCTATCAGGAGGACCCGGCACTACATCGCAGGATATATACCTCCAAAACTATGTATCTACCAGGGGGAACCGGCCACATACCATAGCAGTGATATATACCTTCCAATCACTATGTATTCTACGGGGACCCGGCACTACATAGCAGTTATATATACCTTCATCACTATGTATTCTATCAGGGAGACCAGCACTACAAAGCGTATATATACCTTCCAATCACTCTTATTCTATCAGTGGAGACCCAGGAATACATAGCAGGAAGACCCCAAAATCACTATGTTATTCTATTCATGGGAGACCCGCACTACATAACAGTGATATTATACCTTCCAATACTAGTATTCTATCAGGGAGGACCCCGGCACTACATAGCAGCGTAATATACATTCCAATCACTATGTATTTCTATCAGGGAACCCCGGCCACTTACCATAGCAGGATATATACCTTCCAATCCCTATGTATCTATCAGGGAAGAACCGCCCTACATTAACAGTGTATATACCTTCCAATCACATGTATTCTATCAGGGAGGACCGGCACTACCTAGCAGTGATACATACCTTCCAATTCACTATGTAATTCTATCAGGGGAGGCGACCCGGCATACATAGCTAGTTGATACATACCTTCCAATCATAGTATTCTAGCAGGGAGGACACGGTGAGAAAATCATAAGAATAACTTATCGAGTAGAAACTTCCTGGTGAGGTGACCTCATTTGGTCTCTATTCTAATATATTTTTTATTCTATAATTTATATATAGCGCCAAACAGATTACGCAGCGCTGTGACAATACATTAGAGTGGACGATACACACACGATGATAACCACACTGTACAGGCTATGACACAGGAGGAGTAGAGGACTCGGCCCGATCCGGCCTGAAAGATGGCCAGACACATTCAGATTTCTCTGTCAGTATTCCTTAGCATCTTCTTATGTTTTACCAAAAACCATGTTAATATGATGAGACTTTCTAAAGCATCAAGTCTGCCTGTGTCAATTCGCAGAGGACCCGGACACTACATAGTTGTTGCAGATCTAAGGAAATCTGACAGCAGATCTATAGGTGTATGGCCGCTAAAATCCAAGCTCGCCATAGACGTGCGGATTCCCTGCCAATCGATTCATCATCCGATCGATACGGCGATTCTGCCGGAATTGCAGGTGTGATCAATGGGCCAATTAAGAGTATCCGATTCACTGCACTACAAACCTGTCCAACGGATTCCGGGACGGAATCCGTGTCCGATGTCCACTCACAAATGGCAACTCCCCCTGATCCGGAGATCGAGGAGAGAATCGGATGAGAAAGACCAAAATGTGGTTCTCCGTCGGATCTCCGATTCTGAGCCCTGATCAATCGGACGCAAACGATCGGACCAGGTGGGCTGGATGGCGGAATTCAGGAATGATCGTATTGGCGTTTGCACGCGCCTGGAATCGATCGTGCCGGAATCCGTGCGAATCCGACAAGGTATGGGGGCCTTTAAAGACAAGTTGAGGATCCAACCACGCGGTTCCTACTCGGACAGATGCGGCAAGGAAATCACACGAGCGGGATCCTAAATTTGTCTTTGAGGCTCCGATGTAGTGTCAGGATCAGGGAAATGCCAAAACAATGTGAAAAGTTATTATAACGCATCTTATTTTTTTAATTAAATGTGGCATTGTATTCTCACTGTAGTATTTTACAGCGAACAACATGTGATCCTTTATTTTGGTACAAGGTCCAAGGAGGTGATGAGTAAACAATTTTAAGGTAACTTTTCAGGAAATTATCAGAGGAAGAGTTTGGTTGATAAGGAGCAATATATTCCATGCGCACAGATGACTTCCTGTTCTGTGATCCCAGGACGTTACAGACTTCAGGCCGCACCTACTGGGGAAGCTCCTCTAGACGGCATATCACAGTATACAATATATTCCTAGAATATTTCAAATTCTATAGAGATAAAAGCAAAAGATGGATTAGAGCAGCGCTTCTCAACGCTTGCGATTCAGTGACCCCAGAGAAGATCACTTGTCAACATGGCCATTTGTAAGCAGAAATGCTGTGGGGAGTGTAATGTCCTCATTCCAATACCAAAATCAGGGTGGGAAGTGCTTGGAAGTGACGTATCTGTGCACGGTGTTTGTCCTGTTTTGTTGGTTGTTGTTTGTAAGTGTAATTGCCCCTCCCTTATATTTCCCACCATGCTTGTGGGTATCAGCTGTGATGCTGTTAGCAGCAGAGCTCTGAGTTGCTTTCATGACACAACACACGCAGAAGTGCCGTTGTGGAGTGTAAGTTCCTCAATTCCAACTACCAACAACAGGGTGGGAGTAGTGCTGGAAGTGACGTTGTGCCGGTGGTAAGTGTAATGTACCCTCCATTATATTTCCCACCCTGCTTGTGGGTGGTATCAGCGTGCTGCTTCGTTAGCACACACTCTGGTGACTTCAGTGAACACCACGAGAGAAGTGACAGAAGTGCGTTGAGTTGGGTGCAATTTCCTCATTAAAAATCCACAATCATGGGTGGGAAGTTGCGGGAAGAGTGACGTTGTGCCGGTGTAAGTGTAATGTCCCCTCCTTATATTTCCCACCCCCACCATGCTTGTGGGTTATCAGATGTGCTGCTGTTTGCAGCAAGCTACTGTGAGTTCAGTGAACACAACGCAGAAAGGCCGTTGGAGGTGACATTCCTCATCTACAAATACCACACAGGGTGGAAGTGCTGGATGAGTGACAGTTGTGCTGGGCTAGTGACCGTAGTGTATGTTCCCTCCCTCCATAATTCCCACCCTGTCTTGTGGGTATCAGCTGTCTGCTTGTGCAGGCAGCTCTGGTGCTTTCAGTGAACACGGGACCCCCTGTGATGTGAAAGGTTCGTTCGACCACCAGTTGAGAAACCACTGGATAGAGCTTCCATAGGGGGAGCCAAATCCCCATGTATTCATGTGTCCTCTCTACCGGCAGGGGGACTTTCTTGTTTGAGAGATATGGAATACAGATCTAGGGTAGGCATACACAGGCCGATGCTGCCCGATTTTTCACAATTGAGTGCGCCACTGGAGGAGATACCTTCCGTAACATCCTGCGCCCCTCCTCTCTTCACTCCTCAGTGTTTCTGGATTATAGGTTATATTGTATAGTTTCCTGCACAGCTGTGGTCTGTAGTCTGATCTGGGGTCATTCTGTATCTGCCTAGTGGCTGGTGTTCCTCCAAAGAAACTTGTTGAAGCTCACGGGACCTTCTCGTCCGCCTCTTGCCACCTGTGCTACACCTCGTTCCCGGCTAAAGAAGCTCAGGTAGGTCCTTCATACCCGATGTGCAGCGTGATGTAAAAAATCTTGTAGGATGATTGTGAATTGAGTACAATGCTCCTTGCTGTTTGGGTTTATCTAAAACAATATCTGCATAAAGGCCCCCACACCCGCAACGAGAGGCGGCAAAACCGCCCACCGATCGGGAGTGCCCACATGGCTCGGTCGGCCAGAGAACGGACATGTCGGTAAATCTCTGGCCGATGCCATTAGTTTCATTGGAGACCGGCGCCCCCATTGAAACTAACGTCCGGAACACAAAGGGTGCCCGCCGATGCTGTGAGTGATGGAGAGACGTCATCACGTTGCTCTCTCCAGCTCATGGGTCAGACATTTAAGTTACGAGATGGAGATGAAAATGACACCCAGACTTCTTATCTCGATTACCCTGATAATGCTTCCTCTTTTGACTAAGGGCTTGTCCCCACAGCCGAATATGCCCGCGCAGCAGCACGGTACTGAGCCGCGCCCATTATTTTCAATGGGGCTGCCCCCACTTGCGTGGCTGCCAGTGATCGCGGCTGATTTGAAATGTGGGCACCTGCAATTTGGCCCATTCAAATGCATGGGCGCGATCGTGGGGATAAGCCCCATCTCTCATCAGCACTGACTGAAGCCTTCTTAACGTTTGTGACGAACCCAGCTTGTTCGCTGTTTGGGATTGCCCCAAACGCTAGGTGGCCACGGTAACGCCGATGCAGTGGGCGCCATAGACCTCCATGTTAATCTCCCAGCCCACGTCACTGGCGTTGTGTACTTTTAAGCAGTGTACTATGTGCGCTAGGGAGGTGAAGATGCACCCCTGCATAGAGAGGTGAATGCTTTGTTGGCCACCCGGGGGGTGCGGCTTTGACTACTACAGAAGGGAAGTAATAACTTGCTCCACAATTTCTTCCCTCAAGTCAGTGATATTCCTTTGAACCGCTTCTCCGCCTTCTGAAACTGAAACTCGTTCAGTGGCTGGTAGCTCCGTCGAACTGGGCAGGTGGGGAAGGCTTGGCCCTTCAACAGTTGGTGGGCCAAGTGCAGAGCTACCAGCCACCTGGCAAGCTTTGGGGCAGCTTTGACTACTATAGAGCTGGCTGCTCCACAATCACTTCCCTCAAGTCAGAGGCAGTGGTAAGAACCCCTCACAGGCGGATTGTCCCTCTGGCAGCTTATTTGCCTCCTGAAACTCCAGCTCGGCCAGTGGCTGGTAGCTCAGTCAATGGTCCACCAGCTGTGCAGGTGGCAAAGGCAGGAACATCCACCGCCGGCAGGCCAAGTGAAAGCTACCAGCCACCGATCCAACCATGTACGGTCACCTGAAAGCTTTGAATCTACTGATGATTCAGAAAATGAAACTCTCCTACAGATTTGTGCCGGTGTAGCTTCTACCTGTTGACCAGTTTGTACTTTCTCCGTTCTGAAGGATTGCATAATGAATGACGAATCCCCCCGTTGTACCGTGTGTTACGGAGTGGTCAAACCGGATATCGTGTTCTTTGGTGAAGATCTTCCAAAAACGTTTGACAAATTTTCGAAGGACTTCCCGGAGGCGGATCTGGTGATTGTGATGGGAACTTCTTTAGAGGTATTTCTTTTTATTTTTTGATCTTCATGAGATTGAGTACGAGCATTAAGTTGTGGAGTTGGTGGCGGTGTGCCAGACGCGAAGGAGGTTCCACATGAATCCTATTGAGTATGGAATCATTTAACGGCCAGGAAGCCCAACAAGTCGCCTTTTTTACTGAAAATTGACGGACACTCCTAATTATAATTAAACCCCCGGGGTGTTCAGCCTGAGTTAAAGTTTCTTTGCTCCTCAAGCTAACAGTCAAACTCTTCAATCCTTCCACGTCCGCCCTGATGACGTCCTATATGACGCCGAAGGGCCGGGGGGTAGGCAGCACCATTGACCTCCATGTAATGAAGAGGGCTTTGTTTTTTTAGAGCACACCTCTGGGGACACCGGGGGCGTGTTCCGAGTCTAGAGGAATTCCCTTTAAAAAAGCGCACCATGTGCCAAATGCCCAGGAGGTTAATGATCATTTCTGGGAAATAAATGAAAGGTGAACCCTCCCTGTGTTTTGTAAATCTAAAGGTTCGAGCGCCGTGCATCTATCTGGCGCATATCTATTGCAGCCACCCCTGTTTTAAGATCAATTGCTCTAGAAAACAGGGATATAGGACATGACTGTAAATCACAATGTCCATTGCTTCGGAGGGGCACCATGAGTCCCCATCTAAAGTAACAAAGGCAAAAAGCGGCTGCACAGCATACAGGCTGTGAGGAGCTCCACTACCGGAAGTGTACACGGGTGTACTGGGTGCCCATCGAGCGGCAATTGATGTGCACATTGATCGTGGGTCAATCGAAAACAGGGTTATCCAACATGACTGTAAATCATGGTCGATGTCCATTGCTTCGGAGGGGCACCATGAGTCCCCATCTAAAGTAGTGGAGGCAGAAAGCGGCTGCACAGCCTACAGGCTGTGAGGAGCTCAGCTACCGGAAGTGGAAAGGAGCGGGGCCTATCAAAGCTCTGTATGCTGGCGGGGGGAAAGCCATGTGGGCTGCCGCTCTCCTCAGCCCGTGTTGTGAGAGATTTTCTCACAACATGGGTGTACTGGGTCCCCATCGAGCGGCAATTGATGTGCACATTGATCGTGGGTCAATTGAATGGGAATCAATCACGCTGTGACTGATTGCATGGTAATCTACCCGTGTATGCCCAGCTTAAAGCTGGCCATACACATTTAGATCTGTCCGATATCCTTTAGATCTACCAACAACTATGTAGTGCCGGGTCCTCTGCGATTGAACACAGGTAGACTTGATGGTTTAGAAAGTCCCTCATATTACATGGATTTGGTAAAACAGAAGGAGATCTAAAGGAAATCTGACAGAGAAATCTAAAGGTGTATGGTGGCCCTAAGGGTAATGATAGAATCCTAGATTCCTCCATACAATTTCCATCAGATCTACCAACAACTATGTAGTATAGTGACCTGGGGGGGCACACTACTGAGGTATGGGACCCCCCCCAGTAGACATTAACTAACGGTAAGTATGGCTTGGTAGTAGAGTGTGAAACTACCCTACGAATCCATCCTCAAGTAGACTCCTTGTGACGCCCCCCCAGATATCATACCTCAGTAAGTGTTACGCCAACAGATCTCATACCTCAGTAGTTGTGACGCCCCCAGGGATATCGACCTCAAGTTTAGCTGTGAGCCCCCAGATCTCATACCTTCAGTAGTGTTTGGTGAACGCCCCCAGATCTCATAACTCAGTAGTGTGACGCCCCCCAGATCTCATACACTCAGTACGTGTGACCTCCCCCAGATCTCATACCCGCAGTAGTTGTGACGCCTGC
>CM070034.1:172634165-172645179 GCA_036250615.1 Ptychadena robeensis
ACATAGCAGTGATATATACATTCCAATCACTATGTATTCTATCAGAGAGGACCCGGCACTCATTAGATATTCATTCAATATAACACAGATTGTGAGCTACAACATAAAAAGAAAATGAAAACCCCACACTAGAGGTCCATGGGACATGTCGCTCTTGCGCTCTAATTATGCACCATCCACATTGAGCGATCATAACATTTACTGTTTGCAAAACAAATTCCAGCGTCACCTTTATCTTACAGATAATTGGGCAGAGGTTGGGGGGGGGGGGGGGGGGGGGGGGGGGGGGGGGGGGGGACTAGTCATTAGTGAGAAATAAATGAGGCTCTGGTTGGAGGCGCGGATCACCTTTACACCACTACACGCGGCACACGCTATTCCTTTCATTCCTCGTTCAGACAAGATGGTTGCCAGGCTGCTGTCAAATTATGCCCAGAAATGTATCTAGGACATGGCCGTCTGCTGTTCCCCATTTTCCTCCTCCGCGGCTCAGTCAATACGACAGGAATTAAATAAGTGGCTTCTTTTTTTTTAATCTCAGAACCAATCAGAAATTGAGAACTTGTTTCCCCACGCCCATTGTGTGGATTGTATGGCCCATTGTGCGGCAGCGTACATCCATGCGGCTCTTTGCGTCTTGCTTTAGGATCCTTTCTTGGGCAACAAAAGTTATATTTAAGTTGTGCGGGGTGCCAGGGGCGCAGCGGTGCCCGTACATGTCATTAGGCAGAGGAGCGCGGCCTTTATTCAGGTTCCTGGACCCCGGGTTCCATCTCCTAGAACAATGGGTCGGAGGCGTCTGTGTACTCAGTGATGGTAATTGGAGGTGCCATTCTTTTGTCGGGAGGTGGTGAGCCTTGATTCTGCTGTGTGCGTATGTCATCTTTGAGTTTGTTTAGCTGGCAGAAGCTGTCTGGCGTGTCAAATTAATCTTGGTGCCAGTCTCAGCTATCTGTTGTATATATTCTTCTACGGGCGGCAGGTGTCTTACTTTGTATGTGCGCACATATGCATGAGCGGGACCACTTGTGAAGGGTCAAAGGTATACATTTCGGTTATATGCAAATATCAGAATGCCCTGATGGGCGGAGGTCAGTGTGGTGGACTGGACATGAGGCCCGGCCTCCATGATTAAAATGATGAATCCAAATCAGAAGGAGTCAGGCGGGGAAGTATAGAGCTAGATGAGGCTAAAGCAGGGAACAGACTGCTCGATATAGGAGCCGTCCGATGTTCCCTGCAGCAGCGTGATGACGTCATCAGATATCGGAGGAGCTGGGAAGACTGCTCTGCTCTCTCCCCAGCTCAGCCGATGCTTTGCCTGGAGACCAGCGGTCTCCAGGCAAAGCAACGGACATCGGCCGTGATTAACGGTCATGTCCCATATGGCTGTTCTCCGGGTCCCGCACGAAAACAGCAATGGCCGCATATGATATGGACCAGATAGATGTCTGTGAGCGTGCACGGCGCTCGTATCAGCCATCGATCCGGCCCATATGTGCACGTCTGTACCCTGCTTAAGGCTATGTTCCCACATAGGCGATTAATCCCCTAGTGCTTGCGATTTTAATTGCGCGCGAAAATCTGCATTGATCGCATCCATTCAGTTGAATAAATGGATCGCATGCAGGGCGCGATTGGACCTGCGATCAGAATTGCGGCTGCCCATGTTCTGATTGCGGGTTGTGGCGATTTTGTTTTCTGATCGCACCCATAGACTTGAATGGACACTATTTTTTAATCGAAAAATCATGTCCATAGAGAATGAATAATTTTTTTTTTATAATGGGGGCAATTATTATTATTTTTTTAAATTGTGGGTGAAGATCGCCTGGTTAATCGATTACACACACGATTAAAATCATGAGCTCATGGAGATTGATCGCCTATGTGGGTGATCTAAATTGGAGTTGTTACAGCTGAGAAGCTCACAGTGTGCAAAATGAAAAGTTGGTCCACAATTTGAAAGTCGGTGACCACTAGGGCAATAACCGAAGAATCAATTAGCGGACTAGTCAACTTTGGAGGGAGAGTCACTTCTGTGTAGTAATGGCCCGAACTGTCTGCCGTGCGGACAGTCTGCCGTGCGGACAGTCAGCCGTGCGGACAGTCAGCCGTGCGGACAGTCAGCCGTGCGGACAGTCTGTCGTGCGGACAGTCCGCCGCGAACATGGAATGCCCAGAGAGAGGTGTTAAAATGGCATTATATGCTAATGTAGTAACACCTTCCTCCATGAGGCTCAGACCCCATTGCTGGTTAACAGATTATAGATTATATACCAGAGTCAATATTTCCAGTAACATCGTGTACAGTAGGAATTGAGAAAGCCAGTCGGATGACGACCGAAACGTCTTCAAGAAACAAACACAGCAAGTCCAGTTGATTTGAAATAAACACTACAGATATACAATGATCTGGATGAATGAGAACCCTCACAGTTTTCCGGATTTGTCTCTGTATTTTGAAATTCTCCTGCATAGGCACAACAAATGGCCTTCCCTTCCCTCCCTGCTAATCAGAGGCAGAGACCTTATGCACGCTGGTTGGCCTGGACACAGAGAGAAGCACAAGAACTTCACTACTTACCTCTATCTAGGGAAGCTTTATTCAGCACAAGCGCGTCTTCAATGTCATAGCCGCTGTAGCTCATGACTGCTACTGTGGCGTTCTGTCCGGCGGGAAGTTTCTCAAAGTCTATGAGCTCAATGGTTTTGGTTTTCACCATTGGCCTTTGCGGGTATGCCAGCAAATACATCAGGGTGTCAATTCTGTTCCTCTGATTGTAGCCAATTGTCCCTAAAAAAAAAAAAAAAAGAGAGAAGAAACATCATACATCATATTCTCCATAACCCAAGTACCCAACCTGCAGCCTGGGTACCACATGCGGCACTTTGGACGTTCCTTGGCGCCCCCCTTTGGTTTTCCACTTGTGGCCCCAGAAACCCAAGTGTTAATGCATAGGGCAGATTGTAGGCAATTGTCCCCCAAAAAAACAAAAAAGAAGAAACATCATATTCTCCATACCCCAGGTGCCCAACCTGCGGCCCGGGGGCCACATGCGGACCTTTGGGCGTTGCTTGGCAGCCTCCCTTGGTATTCCACTTGCAGCTCCAGAAACCGAACTGTTAATGCATAGGAACTCACCTGTCCTCGCCCAGGATCTTCTTCGGGAGGGAAGAGGAGGAGAGGGGCACATGAAAGACAATCAGCAACCCAGACAGCGTCTGAGCAAGTCCCTCACCTCACCAAGAATATTACGTAATAAGAAAATGAGCGCCTATGTTCCCACTATTCCACCAACGAACGGGGGATCACTATGTATTCTATCAGGGAGGACCCGGCACTACATAGCAGTGATATACCTTCCAATGTATTCTATCAAGGGGACCCAGCACTACATACCAATGATATATAACCTTTCTCAATCACTATGTATCTTCAGGGCGGACCCAGCACTACATAGCAGTGAGATTACCTTCCAATCCCGAGTATTCTATCAGGGAGGACCCCGCACTACATAGCATGATATATACCATAATCCAAATCACTATGTCTTCTATCAAGGGAGGACCCGCCCTACATAGCATGTGATATACTTCCAATCAAACTAGGGCAATTCTATCAGGGAGGACCCGGCACTACAATATCAGTATATTTCCCTTCCAATCACTATGTATTCTATCAGGGAGGACCCGGCACTACATAGCAGTGATATATACCTTCCATCACTATGTATACTACAGGGAGGACCCAGAGCACTACTACAGTGATATATACCCCTTCCAATCACTATTGTAATTCTAATCAGGAGGGACCCGGCAACTACATAGCCAGTGATCTATACCTTCCAATCACTATGTATTCTATATAGGAGGACCCGGCACTACCTAGGCAGTGATATATACCTTTCCAATCACTATGTGGCACATAACCTCAGAATAGGGGCACATAACTTTTGAATCAAAGGTTATGTGCCCCATAGACATCAAATGCTTTGGTTATATCTATAAGGCACATAACCTTTGACGATGTATAGGACACAAAATGTACATTACCACACTACAGTGTCCCTCATGCTTTAAGCATCATTAAAAACAAGTTTTGTTAGTTAAAAAATGTAAAATAATGCATTCTAGCTCTGCATGTTGTCCTTTTTCATAATAAAATACTTATACAAGTCAGTATAGATTGATAATGTTGTGTGCCGCAGCGTGATGTCTATCGCTCTCCCCCAAGAATCCCACATCACTGCATGTATGGCAGTGGTTCCCAAACTTTCCTTTTCTATTTAGCAACATTATCGAGCCCCTCCCCCCCTATTCAAACACAGGTTAAGAATGAGGACCAGCATCCAACTGGAATACCTAAGTTTGGGAACCACTGATGTATAGCGATGAGCGGCATAGGCAATATTCAAATTCGCAAATAATTCTACTAATATGTGATTAGATATTTGTGAATATTCGCAATTGCGAAAATATTTGTGCAATTATAATCGCCCCGTGATTACCTTCAAAATGAATGGTCACATGTGCTATTTATTTTCGCATTGCGCATATTCGCAATCCATGGCCATAAGTATCTCAAATGGCAAATATCGCGAATATTAGCAATTTGAATATTCAAGTTCAACACAGGTGTATTAACTAAATAAGTTATAACGGCCTCGCGATTACCTTCAAAATGAATGGTCACGTCAACACTACTGGTGTATGGGGACCTTAACTAAATAAACTAGCTGAAATTTTGGGACCACCTCTTCATAAAGCAAAAAGAATTTTAATGTCTAAAATTTTCTCTGTTGTCCCCCACGATACTGAAGGACGCATATCAGGCGCTATTCCCAGCCATAGGGAATCCCCCAAAGAGCCCATCGCGGTAACCTTAGCTCTACACTTTTAATTGCCTCTGTATACATTAAGCCCTCACATTTATAGCACGGTCCATTTCCTATATGAATTCTGCATTCTCTACTGCACACAGAGCCCACCATATGGATATTAATACGCACCGCAGACCCGGCACTACATAGCAGTGATATATACCTTCCAATCACTATGTATTCTAGGACCCTGGCACTACCTAGCAAATGATATACAGCTTTCCAATCTCTATGTCTTCTATCAGGGAGGACCCGGCACTACTAGCAGTGATATAGACCTCCATCACTATGTATTCCTATCAGGGATGACCCGGCACTACATAGCAGTAATATATACCATTCTCAATGCACTTATGTATTCTATCATGGAGACCCCACGACTACATAGCAGTGATTATAAACACCTCCAACACTATGTATTTCTTCAGGGAGGAACCCCGCACTACAACATATCCAGTGATATATCCTATTCCAAATCACTTTTTTCGATCTAAATCACTTAGTACCCTGTCCCATACCATCGCCTTTATCTCTCCCACGCGCGGCCATCAACACTATGTATTCTAATCAGGGAGGACCCGAACTACATAGCAGTGATATATAACCTTCCAATCACTAGGTATCTATCAGGTGAGACCCGGGCACTACATAGCAGTGATATATACCTTCCAATCACTATGGTAATTCTAATCAGAGAGGACCCGTTCACTCACTTTAACATAAGGCAGTGAATTATACCTTACCCAATCACTAATGTAGTCTATCAGGGAGGACCCCCGGCACTACCATAGCAGTGATATTACCTTACGCAATCACTATGTTTTCAATATCAAGAGGACCCGGCACTACATAGCGTGATATATACCTTCCAATCACTATGTATTCTAATCAGAGAGGACCCGCACTACATAGCATGATATATACCTTCCCCAATCACTATGGCGTTCATTAAATGAATTCTGCCTTCTCTATCATCTACTGCACACAGAGCCCACCATATGTTATTAATACGCTCCCCAGATCGGGCGCGGTTTACCGTTTAAATGCCCACAAAATTGCCTGCAGCCGTAAAATGCAGAATGTGGGCCATGCTGATGCAATTACCGACCGCCGAACAAAAACTTTGGATTTTAGTTTCATTTTCTCTTAATAGTTTCATGTCCATAACGAGTCAGAATAGTTCTGTATTGTTAATGTTCACAATCCTCCCCAACAAAACGCTTATGGCGTTATAAATTCAACCACCGCGGTTATTATAAGATGCGATCCAAACTAGCAAAGGGGCTAGCAGTGGAGTCGCTTTGTCTCTGGGCGATGATAAGCGCAAATCGGCTTCTACCTCGGCCCGTCCCACTAAAAACAATGAACGTTACCAAACCGCGACCGTGATTGAAGAAGGGGATCAATATCGTACCAGGCGTTGAGAGAGGCCTACTCATTTGCTTCAACATCATCTGTTCATCCGTGAAACCTCCTTTCTACGTCTCTTCTTCTCCCTACCTATCTCCAATAAAAACCACGGAATTCCCAATTCTTCGGGTCGGAAAGGGGTCATTGTTGGTGTTTTTAAGAGGCATTGCTGAATAAAAATCGAAACCCTGGTCTGTAACCCCCCCCATGGCCTGTAAGCAATCAGCGGTTCCCAAACACTTCCCTTTGCAGGGCCCACTCCCTTTTCTATGTATGAACATTTTGCAAACCCCCCCCCCCTCCCTATTTAAACACAGGTTAAGAATGAAGGGGCCGCGCCCCCCTGGAATACCTTTTCGTGCCCCCAGCGTTTGGTAGCCACTGCCGTATAGGATACATAAAGAGTAAAATGAAACGCTTAGATCGTTTTTAAACATACAATTAAAAACCCAGACATTACCTACATAATACTATACTCCCACTCACACACACCCGCACCAAACAAATACTTAACCTTCCTCATGATCTCATTGCTTATCAGCATCTTAAGGTCCCTGGCGAACCGAAGCCCCTTCCGCCTCTAATCCTGCAAGCTTTTAGGGCTCCCCCCCCCCCCTCCCAGTGCTGTTATTATAGGCGGAAGTGACTTTTGGTTCGCTGTCAGGTCTCCCCCCCCCCCCCTCCACACCTCCTACATACACTAGACTGTCTGTCTGCCTCGCTCTGGTCTGAGAGCTCCGTAGGGGGATGCGCTAGGCTGCCGTGATGAGATGATGACGTGTCGCGGACGGGAGAGGAGACGACTCTCATCAACTGCGATTCTCGCAGATGTTACGCTGACTCACAACCCTCGCGGGACTCGACAGATGCGACTTTCTACAGCCAACAAGGTCACATGGGGACCGATGGCCCAAATGCCATTGCGGCTTGTATTAAGTTTCATGATGCCGAGGGGGGGGTGATGTGGGTCTCAATCAAGTGAAATCTACATGTCCGTATTTTCAGATCGCTTTTCTATTTCTGGGTTCCGCATCCTGAAAAAAAATCCTTACAAATGACACTTTGTAAGGTCCTTGGAAACCATCAACCCCCCCATTGAAACTCGCTGGAAATCCTGTAGCTGAAATTGGGTCATTCAACAGAACTCTTGAAGCCCAATCACAATCATGCAAAATTGAAATGGAAGCTTCGCATCCTGGTGAAGCGCTGTGTTTTCCGACCAAGCTGTGTAATGTAAACAAACTGTACTCCACACTTCCATCTTGTTGGCCAGTTAGCAGGTGGCCATGTTACTAGGATAAGGTATTTCATAGGAATTCAAATAGAACAAACAAAAATTTTATGCATTCAAAAAATGAAAATAAAGGCACCCCATACACGGTAGTCCCAGATTCCTGTCTGATTCCGGTCCGATCGATTCCGGGCGCATTGCACGCCAAACGATCGTGCCGGAATCGCGTGCAGCCCACCTTGTCCGATCGAATCAGTCCGTCCGTATCTCCGGGGCTCAGAAAAAAATCGGAATCCTGACAGAGAAAAACCAACATTTGGTATTACCATCAGATGGTATTCTTCTGCACAAATCAGTGGTATTGCCATTTGTGAGGTGGACACTCGGACACGGATCCTTCCCGGAAATCTAGCTGGACAAGGTGGTATGCAGCGCTCGGATCACTTTAAAAGTGGCCACCACACCCCCCTCCGCTCTATGCGAGTCTTAGCTCCGAGTCCTCTGAATCTCCTAATCTATGCGTAATTGTGATCGAGCGGACATAGGAATCCTACACGGTGTATGGCTATGCTTAAGTTTCCATTTCCATGTATTGGTCCCAATAATAATAATAAAGACTTTTTAAATGGAAACTTAATTTCATGTTTGAATCATAAGAATTGCCTTGAAACCCCGTCCTGTAATAACACTAAACCTGTGTTCTAACATTACTGAGGGTGTGGCACTAAAGGTGGCCATACACGGGTCCATTTCCCACACGATTCCTGGTCGATCGATCACCCGGCGCGTGCACGCCGATCGATCGACGAGGACTCGAGTGCATCCCACCTTGACCAATCGACCCTGCCCGATCGACATGGCCCCCAAATCGGATCGGCCAGAGAACCAACCTGTTGGTCTTTTCTGATTGATCGGGCACACATCAAGGGACGTTGACATTTGTGAATCGATCGATCGGAAACAGAATCGTCCAGGAATCGGTGGCCTAAGGTGATAGGCACAGACTTGATTGGTCGATCGATCAACGCCTGTGGCTTCACCGGAATCGATTGGATGGTCGATCGATCGCTCAGGAGTCGACACATGTATGGCTAGCTTTAGATTCACCTGTTTGATTCATTCCTAGGGGTGATGGTGTTTTCTCTATATTTAGAAAACTCCACTGTCTGACTTTGCATTTCCCACCCTCGGCTTATACACTGAAAGGCTGGAAAAAGAAAATGCAATTTGCCACTCAAAGGCCATACCTTAACCCCATCGAAATGCTGTGAAGGGGTTTTAAAGCGGACCTACCTCCTCACTGGGCACTTGATATTATCGGCAGCAGCACTGACAATAATTAAACAATCACTGTTAAAAAAAAAAAAAAAAATGTTTCTTACAGCAGGTGGGGCTATTTTCAGGATCTCCCCTCCCACTGTGACACATCCCCGTCATGACAGGTTTTGTAAATACTGCCCGCATGGGCACCTGGGATAAAGTGCCGTAGTCCCGTGGGATTTTGATGGCAGCTTCACATCTGCGGGATCTAATGTAATGTGATTGAAGCTCCATCTAGTGGCCATTTTATAAAATTTCAGCCCCATCGTCAAAATTAAGTATTCAAGTGTGGGCAGAACAGCTTCTCTTTGCCAGTACTAAACATGCTGGCTTCAGGAAAGAGGAAGTGACTATGGCAAGTACGATTTTTATACGTTTTATTTTTTATTATTATGTCACTCCCCTGTGTCAGTAGATCGGAGTGACACAAGGGAGGCACATCTCCGAGTGTCCCCTGTTCTATGCTACGCTTGTGTGCGATGTTAAAAAGTAGATCGGAGTGACACTACAACATAATCCCCTTCATGAATATATGGTCAGTGACATGGGGAGGCATATATCGATGGGTCCCCTCCATTGCTATGCTCTCCCTGTTGGAGGAGGGAGGAATAAATGGAGTAATTGCTCAGCAGAAAGTAGATCCGACGGCAGGGGAGGAGGGGGGGCGGCGAACATCCGCTGAGCAGGTAAGTCTATGTGCTACGTCGGGACCTCCCGCCGCGCTATACACTTAGCGGAGGGGTCCCTACGTATAATGGAATCATAGCCTAATGGCTGCCATACACATGCCGATAAGCGGACGATTTATCACCTGACCGGTGGGCGTGCGCGCTCGCGCCGTCGGTCAGCGGAAAAATCGGCCGCTTATCGGCGTGTCACCCCACAGCTCGGCCGGCCAGAGAACGGACATGTCCGATAATCTCTGGCCGATGCAAGCCGATGGCATTAGCTTCAATGAAGACCGGCGTCTTCATTGAAGCTAATGCCGGCACACAAAGGGTGCCTGCCGACTGAGGGGGCCCCATAATGCACCAGGGTGCAAACGTGATGACGTCATCACGTTTGCATCCCAGTGCATATCGGGACTGGTCTGTCTGCACCCGTCGGGGTGTGTATGGCAGGCATAAGTCTGTGATCTCAGCTCAGCTTCTTCATATAAAACCACTTAACGCCCCCAGTGGCCACTCACAATATTGCGCCCTGTGTTAACCCCCGGAAGCCTGGCGAATAAAGTTGAATCCCTCATATGATTAGAGGGAACAGCAGGTAAGTATATCATTTTGGAATTGTGGAGCCCTAAGCCACCATTATACCAGCACAGACACAAGTCAAACTTTAATTTTACATATACATTTTTACATATTGAGTGCATATCTGGTTTAAGAGAGCTGTGCACAAACCTGAACTCAGGGCCCTTAGCCACGCTACAGCTGTGGTGCAGTGCAGTACTACTGGCCTTGTGCGTTTAGGGCCACAGCAATGACGTGCATTACAAGTAAACGTTCTGCTGCACGCAGTTTTTGCAGATGTAGTGCGTCTCTCATACACATGTGCGTGAGCCATAGCAAAAAATGTTGCAGGTTTTTGAGGGTAAGGGGCCCAGTAGCATTACCGCTCTAGACCCTGAAGCAATGTTATAATGTAGCTGCAGAATGCTAGGGAGGTTAAGCAGATCCCAACAGAAGCGGCAACATATGAAGTAGCACTGTACAAAAAGTGAAACATAGTCATTTAGATCTTCCTCTATCTAGACCCCAAGTGCCCAACCTGCGGACCTTTAACCTTCTGAGTGTTTAGCCCGAGTTAATTCGGGCTAAATAAAGTTGCTTAAATGGTTTAGCCCGAATTAACTCGGGCTGCTGTTACCTGCATTGAGATGGCTTGCAGGCAGCCCAGGAGACTTGCTGCTTCTCTCCCCGTGTCCCCCTATGTCTGAACATCATATCCTGGTGTCCGTGATCACGCCGGTGGGTGCGCGATGACGTCATCGGGAGGGGGAGGGGCGGGAAGTTCAAAATGTGAAATTTTTTTTTTTTTTGTCCTGTATAGTTCTCCTTTCATTCTGACATTGATTGGAGCGATTCTTTTGGCTCTAATTCAATTCAAAATGAAAAAAACACATAAAAAAATAAAAAACATGGATTTGCTTATTATGAGTTTCCTTTCATGT
>CM070034.1:173068512-173079618 GCA_036250615.1 Ptychadena robeensis
CCCTTTGATCACTCTGTGCCATTCATTGTCCCCCTTTGATCACTCTGTGCCAATCATTGTTCCCTTTGATCACTCTGTGCCATTTATTGTCCCCTTTGATCACTCTGTGCTATTCATTGTCCCCTTTGATTGCTTTGATTGTCCCATTCTTTGGACAGAGGCAGGTATCGGAAGGTGTCTTATTTGCAGGGAGTGGCTTATTTTAAAGTTTTGCGCAAAAATCGGGGGGTGGTTTATTCCATGGGAATGGCTTATCATAGGGGAAACAGGGTACTCGAGCCACCATCGCTGTGGGTTGTACATGGCATAAGGTCCCCATACACGTGGCACTAGATCGATGGCCGCCTCTATCTATCTATCTATCGATTTATCTATCCAGCACCCATCTAATGCGGCCACCCCTGTCTTCCAGCAGGATCAACGGATCCCGCTCGAAGACAGGTCTGTCGAACATGTAGCAGACATGTCCATAAATCCTGATCAAATGGACCAGGTCCCCATCCAAAGGATTGACCGGGAATCAGGCACTGTGACTTGATTCCCATCCAATCAACCGGTGTCCAAGTGCAGCATGGTCACAACATCGCTCAGTGCTTGAACGGGTCATCTATTGAGTGGCCATCGCTGGACTCCCTTAAGGTCCAGGTCTATCCCTCAGATGACACTTTCCATGTCCAATGGAATGAGACATGTTGCTGCCACCCAGTGGTGATTTTCAGATGCTGCAGCCGCTGGCTCTTCTGTGTAACCTGTTGCAGTGGCGGTTTTAGGCGTGGGCGGGCAAAGTGACCGGGGATATTTTGGGGGGGAGGGGGCCTCAGTCAGGCAGGTGCATCATGTCTCAGGCTCAAGCCGGGGCATGGCTCATGGTAAGGACCGTAGCGAAGATTGTGGTATCATACCTGAGGAGATTGGTGATCTCCCAGAGACCCTTAGTGGCCACTGGGGGCATTTAGATCGGTTTCCAAAGGAGAAAATCATCGATTCACTTCCATTACACGGCCTTATGACGTTTTTCTCCCGGCTGCCACTTATGCCAGTATGTGCCGCTGCACAGAGAAGTAGAGAGGAGGGGCTGCGAGGGACTTTTGTTTGCTTGGACTCACTGTTTGTTCATCACAGGTAACTTTTATTTTTAAAGCTGCGTTCTGCCCAAATATTGGCACTCATGCCGAAGCGCTCGAACAGGTCCACAAGTGTGCGCCCATCTGTATGTGCATCTTTAGTGCTCATACCACATCAAATGGCAACTCTGTAAGCTCATGGATACCACTAGAAGGATATGGTTGTGTAGAGCTGCCAAGGAGGAAGCAGAGTCGGCATACAGTGGCTTGCAAAAGTATTCGCCCCCCTTGAACCTTTCCACATGTTATCACATTACAGCCACAAACATCAATCAATGTTATTGGAATTCCACGTGAAAGACCAATACAAAGTGGATTTAAAACTTCGCCCTGTGATGTTTCGACCATCCCTAGTCATGGGTTCAAACACCTAACAAGAGCTTCTTATAGAATAGTGCCCCCTATCCCACCCTCTCACTTAAAACAAACACATCATACTGCTCTAGGGCCGCCAATGGCTGCCAAGTAGCTACTTCCTGCCGGGCGCCAACATGAACGGTTCTTTGGAGTGGTATGTGTGTTTTCATACTTCAGATACCAGGGAATATGACTTTCACATAAATAGTAGTTTTGTGGGTCTTCTAGAGGCTACTAAATCATTTGGACTTCTGGCGGTTAATTTGAAGCTTGCTAAAGCTGCGTTTGTTGTGTCACGAATCCTCCTCGCTTCCCATACGCTAATTTGATGAGGAAGTTTGCCACGAACTTTCAATTATGAAAGAGAATGCCCTAATTAGGCAAATATAAGAATTCTCTGCCACATTGCCATCTGCTTGTGTAACATTAATTGTTCTCTTCGGGGTTTGCTGGAACCCACCTCCTGATGGCTGAGATGGAACGCGCCACTTCAAATGTATACAGGTATTGAAGATTGTCTCAGGTTGTCGTTCCAGTGCATCAACTTTTTTTTCTAACATTCACGTTTGTGAGATGGAATATTGTAGTGTCGTGGCGTGTGTATATGTAAAACATCTCACCACCAGTTCTCAGGTGGATGTCCTCTGCTTCGCTCGCCAGTTTCCACTCACAGCCCCACTACATCCAACGGACAGCAGGTTAGTCGGCTATTTTACAGTTTATGTGGAAGATATTTCACTTACAAAACATACAACAAACATACACAAACCCATCACCCAGAGCAGGATGTGGGTCAGTCATAGGGATAAACGTTTCCCACTCTTGGTTGCTGACTAAGTGATGACACGAATATTCGGATTCCGAATATATCGCGAAATCACAATTCGAATTCGCGAAGATGGGAATATATTGCCGAATATTCGCAGTTTCCTGATATTCGTTATTTTTTTCCATTACACAACACTCCTCTCTAATGCAAGTGGACGAATGGGAAGGCTGCACAAGATCTTAGCAACACTACCCTGTGACCATCAACCGTTTTTTAATTAAAAATCCAATATTGGGGTGATGTGAATATTCGGAATATTGCGAAAATCCGGCACTTTAGAAATTCGCGAAAATCACTTACATGGCTTCCAAATGCAAGTTAAACATATATTCGCAGAATATTACAAATTCGCTAAATTCGTATAAAACTGCCGATATTCCAATAAGATGAATATTGCCAAGAATCGAATATTTCCCCGAATGTTTTCTCCCCGCATGTTGTCCCAAAATTCGCGGCATGCCGCGAATACGATGTTTGCCTATGCCGCCATCACATTGCTGAACGAGTCGCTGGCCTGTAATGGGTGTTTGGGGACCTTCTCTCCAAGCTACATCACCGGATGCTTGTAGTTTTCCACGGGAGCCAATGGAAAAGCCCAAACATTCTAAGGACTTCTATTTCCCTGATAGAATACATAGTGATTGGAAGGTATATATCACTGCTTTGTATCCAAAACTGTTATTATAATTATATTTTTAATGTAGGAGAGGAAGATGAGATCAAGCGGCTTAAGCTGGTCTGCATGAACCGCAATGCCAAAATATGTGATAGCCTGATTGCTCCGAATGAAAGGAAAGTTTAATCTAGTCGGTAAAAAGTAAAATCAAATTAACATTTAACATTTTTTGACCTAAGTAGGTTAATTGAAAATGACTTGATTCTCCAGGATTTATGCATTCTTTTTCTATATTTCAAAAATGTTTTATTGGAGAGGAGTTGTACCGGAACATTGTTCTCAGAAATGGACAATTGGTGGCATGTGATTGAAGGACATTTATGATCAGGGGTGCACATCACTTTTTAGTGAGCTCCTCAGATGAGTACCCGGAGATGGTGTTTGGTACTCACCCCATATGTAGGGTGGTCTTCCTCACTGTCTCCCTCACTGTCCTCTGTGTCAGCCTCCTGCATGGTAGATTCTGCTGCAGATGGACCTCCCTGTTCCTGATTGAGCCTCCAATTAGCTGCCTCCATCCACAGGTTACCAGCTGGCTTAAGTAATCACAGTACAACACGTTTGAACCCCCAGATCTCATACCTCAGTACCCTGAAATGTTCTGGGTTAGTAACTAACCCCTGAGACTACCTGCAGTTCAAATGTCATAGTCATATTCCAGCTGTCACACAGTGATTTTCTCTTGTCAGATTTTACCCTTGCATACGCCTACTCTGACTTTCATCCCCCAGATCTCCAACACCCTTAGAAGTCCAATCTTTTTTTTTGGATTATTTATTTACATTCCCAGTGTCACCCCCCTAACTGCAACCTTTCATAGTTATTCATGTTTCCCTGCGGTTATCCAAGTGACATAAATTGTATACATGTAACATTTAGCTGCGGCCGCCCAGACAGCAGTAAAGGTAGACCGTAGTGAGGGATCAGGCAGAAGAGTAGTCAAGGGCAGTTCCGAGGTCAGCAGTGGTTAATCAGAAATAGCAGAAGAGTAGAGGAGGTGTAGCACGATCAAGTCTCAGAAGCAACAATAATCAGCAAAGGAAGGTAGCAGAGAGTTGGGCTTTATAGGGGAAGTAGCAGGTGTCAAGGATCATGGTAATTAGCTAGGCTGGCAGGAACAAGGAAGATCAGGAAGATTTAAGGATAAGTAGTCCAGAGAGGACGGAACCCTAGTGAGCAGAGCCACCGCCTGAGAGGCAGCCGGTCATGGGTAAAGATGGTCGAATTTTTAGACTTGCTAAGTTCCAGAGCTGATTGCAAAGACCCTGAACATGGTATCATCACCAAATTTGCTGGAGATGTAGAGAAGGGCTGGGGGAACATTTGAAAGAAAAAAAGCTTTGCTCTAACACAAATAGTTTTTGAATAATTGAAGTTCAAAATTAAAGTCGAATTTCCGAATTTTTGACATTTTGACTTGACTTTGAACTTAATTTGTGGAAAAACTCTTTGTGTTAGAGACATACTTTTTTCCTTCAAATGTTTCCCCAACCCTTCTCTACATCTCCAGCAAGTTTGGTGATGATACCATGTTCAGGGGCTTTGCAATTAACTCGAAATCTTTGAATTTCTGGAAAAAAATTCGACCATCTCTAGTCATGGGTAGAGATGGTCGAAATGAATAAAATTTGATTCTACTTAAATTTCGAGTTTCCCAATCGAATTTCGATTCGACTGCGAAATTTAGGCATAACGCCTAAAATTCGCAAAAGGTCAAAAATTCACATAAGGTGCAAAATTTTAATTTGCTGTATGAGCTATAATAGAAGAATCAGTGTACATAGTAGCAGAGCTTTACAATCAGAGCTGAGATTTAAACCGAATTTATACACAAATTTGACATGTTAGAGCAAAACCTATTGTTTTCAAATGTTTCCCCAACCTTTCTCTACATCTCCGGCAATGTCCCCCAACCCTTCTCTACATCTCCAGCAATGTCCCCCAACCCTTCTCTACATCTCCAGCAATGTCCCCCAACCCTTCTCTACATCTCCAGCAATGTCCCCCCAACCCTTCTCTACATCTCCAGCAATGTCCCCCCAACCCTTCTCTACAACTCCAGCAATGTCCTCCAACCCTTTTGTACAACTCCAGCAATTTTTGTGAGGATACCATTTTCAGGGGCTTTGCAATAAGCTGACAAAGTTAGCTAGCACCATGCAAATTTACGCCGATGCAAATTTACGCCAATGTGAATTTACGCCATTGCGAATTTGCGCCAATGCGAATTTTTCAATCACTCCCGCATGCGAAAATTTTTAATAAAATTGCGATACTCGTACGCGAAATAGCGGCACGGCAAATCAAAAGCAAAGTTCTTTTTTAAGTTGAAATTTCGATTTCAGGCTGATTTTCGACTTTTTCTGCGAAAAGTCGAAATGACCCCATCAAAATTGGACTATGCGAATTTTCGGCGAAAAAGTCGAAATTTCTACTTAAAAATTCGCACTGTGAATTTTTCGACCATCCCTAGTCATGGGTTCAAACACCAACAAAGAGCTTCTGATAGGATAAGTGCCCCGATCCCACCCTCTCCTTAAAACACGATCATACTGCTCTAGGCCGCCAATGGCTGCCAAGTATCTACTTCCTGCCGGGCGCCAAATGAACGATTCTTTGGAGTGGTATGTGTGTTTTCATACTTCAGATACCAGGGAAGATGACTTTCACATAAATATGTATGTTGTGGTCTTCTAGAGGCTACTAATCATTTGGAGCATTCTGCGGTTATTTGAAGCTAATGCTAAAGCTGCGTTTGTGTGTCACGAATCCTCCGCGCTTCCCATAACGCTAATTTGATGAGAAGTTTTGCCACGAACGTTCATTATGAAAGAGAATGCCCTAATTAGGCAAATAAGAAGATTCTCTGCAACATGTGCCAGCTGCTTGTGTAACATTAATTGTTCTCTTCGGGGTTTGCTGGAACCTGAGGGCTGAGATGGAACGCGCCATTTCAAATGTATAAAGGTAGTGGATATTGTCTCAAGGTTGTCGTTCAGGCATCAACTTTTCTAACATTCAACGTTGTGTGAGATGGAAATATTGTAGTGTCGTGCGTGTGTGATATGTAAAACATCTCACGCGACCAGGTTCTCAGGGTGGATGTCCTCTGCTCGCTCGCCAGGTTCCACTCACAGCCCAATAAATCCAACGACAGCAGGTAGGCGGCTATTTACAGTTTATTTGGAAGATATTTACACTTACACCATCACCCAGAGGCAGGGATGGGGTTCAGTCATAGGGATAAACGTTCCAAGCTGGTTGCTGACTAGTGATGATCACGAATATTCGGATTCCGAATATTAATCGCGAATATCAGCAATTCGGAAATTCGCGAATATGGTGAATATATTGCCGAATATTCGCAATTCCGGATATTCGGTATTTTTTTTCCATTACACACGCCTCTCAATGCAAGTGGACGAATGGGAAGGCTGCAACAAGAGCTCAGCAACACTCCCTGTGACCATCAACAGTTTTTAAATCCAATATTGGGGTGATGTGAATATTCGGAATATTGCGAAAATCGGCACTTTAGAAAATTCGCGAAAATCACTTACATGGCGTCCAAAATGCAAGTTAAACATATATTCGCGAATATATAAAATTCGCGAAATTCGTATAAAACTGCCGATATTCGCAATAAGAAGAATATTGCCGAATGCGAATATTTTCCGAATGTTTTCCGAATGTTGTCCCAAAAATTCGCGGCATGCCGCGAATACGAATGTTGCCTATGCCGCTCATCACTATTGCTGACGAGTCGCTGGACCTGTAGATGGGTGTTGGGGACCTTCTCCAAGATACAGCACCGGAGGCTTGTAGTTATCCAGGGAGCCAATGCAGAAAAGCCCAGAACATTCTAAAGGACTTCTATTTACAGTGGCTTGCAGAAGTATTCGGCCCCCTTGAACTTTTCCACATGTTGTCACATTACAGCCACAAACATGACTCAATGTAATTGGAATTCCAATACAAAGACCAATACAAAGTGGTGACACGTGAGAAGTGGAAGGAAAATCAGACAGGATTCCAAACATTTTTTACAAATAAATAACTGCGGGCTTGGGGTGTGCAGCGTAATTATTCAGCCCCCTGAGCCAATACTTTGTAGAAGCACCTTTTGCTGCAATTCCAGCTGCCAGTCTTTTAGGGAATGTCTCCACCAGCTCTGCACATCTAGAGACTGAAATCCTCGCCCATTCTTCTTTGCAAAACATTAGATGGACAGCGTTTGTGAACAGCAGTTTTCAGATCTTGCCACAGATTCTCGATTGGATTTAGATCTGGACTGTGACTGGGCCATTCTAACACATAGATATGTTTTGTGTTACACCATTTCATTGTTGCCCTGGCTTTATGTTCAGGGTCATTGTCCTGCTGGAAGCTGAACCTCCGCCCCAGTCTCAAGTCTTTTGCAGACTCCAAGAGGTTTTCTTCCAAGATTGCCCTGTATTTGGCTCCATCCTTATTCCCATCAACTCTGACCAGCTTGCCTGTCCCTGCTGAAGAGAAGCACCCCCAGAGCATGATGCTGCCACCACCATGTTTCACAGTGGGGATGGTGTGTTCAGAGTGATGTGCAGTGTTAGTTTTCCTCCACACATAGCATTTGGCTACTTTTTGGAGGTAAAGTAAGGCGGTACACACCCAGCCATGACTCATGGTTCCAGCAACTCATAAACAACAGGTGCAACCCTTAAGGGGACACACACAAATATAAGCACTATACAGCATATATTATACAGCGCATATAAATACAGTTTGTGGCCCTTTCTCGGGTCACTACAATATCAACTGTTCGTCTCACATTGATCAATGGTACCAGCACACAGTGTGATCCATTTAAACTCACCAATTCCTTAGGGTATGTTTCCACTTTGTTTCATGATCAATTGCCCCCCCCCCTTATGTTAAGAGCAGTGCTTGGCAGGGGCCCTGACTGCACAACGTTAACCCCTGCATCAGCGGAACGGCTCAGCGCTGTGAGAACAGAGCATCCATTGGGCAGGTGAAGTGTATGTGATCCGTCGGGACCCCCTGCCAAGCACTGTGCTTAACGTAGGGGGTCCCAATGTAGCGGATCACAAAACCAAGTGGAAACATGCCCTTAATCCTGTGCAATGCTCTATAGCAGGTCTCCATGCAAAGCAATGGACATCGGCCGTGATTAACGGTCATGTCCGATATCCCTGGGATGGCCGCATATGATATGGGCCAGATAGATAGCTGTGAGCGCGCATGGCGCTCGAATCGGCCATCAATCCAGTCTATATCTACATGTGTGTTCCCTGCTTAAGTCCCCTTGCACCTATAAGCCGGCTGTGGTGACGTTGGGGGACGGGAGCATCAGCTCTAGATTTGGATTGGTGGTCGGAGTATGACCGAAAGAGTCTCACTCCTCCATCTAACACACTGCAGGACAGGACTCTCCAAGTTTCATGGAACGGAAGAGGGAAAGGTAAGTATATGATTTTTAACTGAAGCTGGCCATACATCTTTAGATCTCTCTGTCAGATATTCTTTACATCTACCAACAACTATGTAGTGCCTGGTCCACTGCGATTGAACACAGGTAGACTGGATGGTTTAGAAAGTCCCTCATATTATATGGTTTTGGTAAAACAAAAGGAGATCTAAAGGATATCTGACAGAGAGATCTAAAGGTGTATGGGGACCCTTTTTTGATCTCTGTCAGATCTCCCAACAACTATGTAGTGCCGGGTCCTCTGCGATGAACACAGGTAGACTTGATGGTTTAGAAATTCCCTCATATTACATGGTTTTGGTAAAACAAAAGGAGATCTAAAGGAAATCTGACAGATAGATGTAAGGGTGCATGGGGGTCCTTAGGGATCCGTTTGTCAGCAGGAAGACTACATGTAGATAAGTCATGTGTATATGTGTTTTTAATTAATCAATAAAATTTACAAGTTGTATTATAAAACAGAAACTTTATAAAGAATGTTCAGAAAACAAAATAGAAATTTCTTCTGAAAAAGCGATGATCTCATGACTGCTAACTGACCAATTACAGTAATTCGGTGCAGCGAGATCAGCAGGAAGTGAAAGGTACAAATACACAAATATCTTACAACTTAGAATTTATGTTTAAAGAATTCCAATGTTTGACATCACAAATTTTCGTCTTACAGTTAGTGCCAGCTGGAAACGATTTTCTCCATCCAGAGCCAAGAACAACTTATACGGATCTGCAGAATGCATATGTGAATGATTGTGGCATTCATAGCAATGTGTCGTAACAATACAAACAGAGAGTTGAACATTTTGCTCAGATTTGATTTGTTTTTACATTCCTATAAAATTATATTTTTAACTCCAGTTGATGATTCATTAAATCTGAACTTCCATTCAGTCTTCCATAGATGAGATGCTCATCTGCTTATCAATTAGTGTGTGAGGACCCCGGCTGTACCGGTTACCGCCTGCTGGTGGCACTGTGCTTGCCCTTCCATGGGTTGGTTCCACAGTCACCAGCAGGTGGCCCCCTGCAAGCATGGGGTGGGTGGAGGACACCTGCCTCATTAGCCGTAGGGCTATATAGGTGTGCTTTATTCAGACACGCTGGCTGAGCATTTCTATACCAATCCCTGTCTGACCCCGGACCCTGGACTGTCACTCCTGATTTTTTCCCATTCTTCTCCTGAACCTTGGACAATCCTGAAATATTTACACCTGTTTTTTTTGTGAGTCCACATTAAACCCATTTTGTGACCCCATAACCCTTTCTGGATGTCAGTGTGTGTTGCCTGTCTGGTCACCCCCTCTGTCCTGTATCCTGACACATTAATGGTGAAATATAGGCTTTTGATTTTCGCATTCAATAGATTCCCCCACCCACAAGGGATGAAACGTTCATTTCAGTCTATGAGGTTAACCCTTGGTGGCCCCATCTCTTCTATTTATTAGTTTGTAGTGATATGGGCCTGCAAAGTTTAGGTAGTGTCCCCTTTAAGGTCATGGGCCATGATGCTCTGGGCAATATAAGGGAGGGGACTGCCCCCTGGGAGGTGCTCAGTGGTGAAGAGTGTGATGGAGATGGAGTAAAGGTAGCCATGCACGGGCCATTTTTCACCCGACCGACTGCCAAAAATCAGATGGGCCCACCTGGTGAGATCGACCAGGAATCTGCCGCATGTCGGATCACACGGTGTGATCACGTAATAACACGCAATACTTACTTAAGCCCCAGTTACGAGCAGCACAGTGATCCGACATGCCGGTTAATTCCTGGCCGATCTCATGACTTTGGATGGGGATGACATCATCATACTGCAGTCTTTTCCTCAACTATCGAGGGATTATCGTAGCATGTATGGCTACCTTAACTGGGCACACTGTCCACTCCGAGGCCTACTACCCACCACCATCTCATACAGCGTGCGGGCAGCCGGGGAGCGCAATAACACGCAATACTTACTTAAGCCCCAGTTACCAGCAGCCATCTGTGTTTCCACCAGGTTTCCATTGGGTGGCGCCTGACCCCTTTCCTGTGGAACAGAACTCAGTGCCTGTGGGGTTGTTGCAACTTGCCAGGGTCCAGCAGAACCATTGTATCCATATCCAGGACACGCAAGTACCTTACATTGCTGGCCTGGCCCCACCTGGGTGCAGTGATTTGATCAAACAGGGTTCCCTTACTAGTGGGTTACTCCAAATTGGAACTTTCTTCCTGTTCCTTGTTTACTGTTTGACAACCAGTTGTTTCCTTCAAGGCCCCATTGGGCCTCGCTGTAGAATAAAGCAGGGTACAGTACCCTCCTAAAAGTTTATTGACGCATAAGCCGCCTCTTGTCATTGGCTGATTCCTTAACCTAACAAGTTTATGAGCCGCTCTTCTGGCCAGTCTAAGTCTGAGGCTTATAGTTCTGTATTCTACAAGAAGGAGGGCGAGGGGCGAGGGGCGAGGACCCACCCCCACCCACATTCTGATTTGTCCTGATTTGTCCTAGATCGGGGTGACTAATGACTAATGGGCTACAATGGGCTTTTAAATTTGACAGAGTCTCAGGACCAAGAGCTTGTAATGACTGCCCAGTATTAGTGATGGCGCGAACCCGGAATTTGATGTTCGCGAACGGCGGACGCGAACATTCGCA
>CM070034.1:173118273-173132598 GCA_036250615.1 Ptychadena robeensis
AAAATCTATGGCAGCCCACATGGTTAGATCGACCTAAAACAATTAAAATTGGGGGGAAAAATTATTGAAAAATGATTGGACACGCTGGTAAATTTTAATTGGTTGTATTGAAATTGATGACACTTTCAGTCGATCCCAAAAAAGTTGATCAAATATCTGTTACTACAGTTGGCAAACATACAATCAATCACAGATTTCCCAGACTCCAAAAAATTTATCTTTTTAAGTTAATTGAACAGAAAATCTAGACGTGTATGGGGGGCTTTACCATACAATTTTTGTACAATCAACTTTTTTCTACCAAAACCATTTAATATGAGGACCTTTCTAACCCTTCCAATCACTATGTATTCTATCAGGGAGGACCCGGCACTACATAGCAGTGATATATACCTTCCAATCACTATGTATTCTATCAGGGAGGCCACTTTACTAACTTGTTGTTGGTAGATCTAATGGAAATTGGATATGGAGTGATCTACAGGTGTAGGGGGGCCTTAAAGGATATCTGACAGAGAGATCTAAAGGTTTATGGCCAACTAAAAGGAAACCTTTACTGGGTTAGGGTATTAGAACAGCAGTGGACGAGCTGGGCTCGTCAGGCAGAGATCGGAGCCACAGAAGAGCAAACTCACTGATCCGTGTGGCTCCGATCTAATGAGGCAGCTACAGAGAACGGATCACTCCCCCCTCCCATGCTCTCCTTTGTAACCTGGCACATCTGCAGCGCCATCTAGTGGTCGTTACTACCTGATACAGTGAATGATTGAAATCTTCATTATCTGATATTGTGAGTTCTTCACAAAGCATCTGAGCATGTGATTATATTCCGGATGTCACCTGACTCCTGTATGGACAGACTTTGGGAAGTTACAGGCCTACAATGTACTTTTTTTCCATTAAAGTCTATGGTGCGCTTTTGGTACAGAAATCTGTACCTCAGCAGTGCACTAGGGGGGTTAAAGAGCGATGCCTGCCCATCCATAATACCCAGGGCCGGGCCGACACAGAGGCTGGAGAGGCTCAGGTCTGGGCGCTGCTCAGGGGGTTAAACTTTAACCCCCCTAGCGCTTCTGACGTCTCCACCTCGTCCTGCACTTTCTTCTCAGTATTGCAGTTGACAAGATGGAGCCGTCCAGCTAAGCTTAGATCCCCGGCATCAGCACATACTCACTGTTCTGTGCTGCTGCCGGGGGATGCTCTAAGCTGGCCGATGTCACCCCTCTCCCAGGACATTCATATGCAGATTGGGCTATCTTCAAAGAGCACATCTGGGGGGGGGGGGCGCACTTGGGCAGCTTAGCCTCTGTTGTTGGTGGACCTTGTCCCGGCCCTGATAATACCCATCTCAGTGCATGATATTTATAAAGAGGGAAAATTTTAATAAAGTCGGGCACGTGCGGCTCAACTTTCCTCCAGATCGAGGAAGCCCAACCAGCATCGCGCTGCGGACAAGCTGGCCCGATATGGAGTAGCAGCACTTCTGCGGCTGCCAGCCCATCTGATACATTGGATGACGACCCTCATTCCTTATCCAAAATAATGCAAGTTGAACATGTTACCAACATGTTGGAACCCTGTTCGACTGAGCTCCTTCCGAAGGAAGGCTGGAAGGCCCAAATTTTGAATAGATTCAAGCACAATTGAGCTCCGTGAACGTGCACGAATCTATTAAGAACACGAGCTCTGTATGCAAAGCTTAAAATTTTCTGCCTTCTACCAGTGAGTGGGAGGGGTTTGTCCTAAAATGTACCTAAAACCTGACAACCACCATAGACCATGTTCAAAATGTTAATTTATTTGCCGATTACTTTGGCCTAGGAGTTCGTTATATTATATATAATTAATTATATATATTATATTGTCATTTCTCACTCAGAGAGCTCGTCTCTACCGTTCATGCTTTATTAAGCCGGCAATTTTAAGTATAATAATTATATTTAATGTCATTGCCAAATGTACGTTCTTTAGAAAACGTTGACGTTTTTCTTTATTTTGTTATCTGTTTTCCTGTTATTTTCATTATAAAATATTCATTTTTAAAAATAAAATTTTTAAGCAAACAAACTTGATGTTGTGTCTTTTTCCTTGCAATTTAAATCAAAATAATTTACCATTTGTTGCGTCCAGCCAGGTTCTGACGCCAAAATTGAATTTTCACAGCACTGTATATCACTGCCCAACCACCGGGTTCAACCGCAAATATTTATTTGTTTTGGTCAAGCAAATATACACCGAATTGTCGGACTATAAGACACACTGGACCATAAGACGCACCCTGTTTTTAGAGTTACAGTAAAAAACGAAAAAAAATGTTCACAGTGGGAATAAAAACTCCCCTGCAGTACCGAATTTCAGCCACATAAATGGTGTCACTAGAGAGCACACTTCAGGCAGAAGGGGAGGGGAAACGGGGGGATTCAGCACTTTTCTCTCCCTTCTTGCCAGCATGTAAGCTGCACTGTGATTATAGTTAACAGGCAGATATGTAAGCTGCCGGCCGGCCGCTTCCATGTGTGTCTCTTTGATGTACTGCTTCTATCAGCAGTGCTCTGCTGGTAGAAGCAGTACAGTACAGATGAGGGATATGGCTGTGGCCACATCTCATAGGACAGCTTGGAGGAGCCAAGGCACGATCACCTGCGCCCGCATTCGGATAAGGCACAGGCACTATTTCCCCCCTCCAATTTTGGGGGTGAAAAAGTGTGTCTTATGGTCTTAAAATACGGTACATATAAAGCAAAAGTCAGCATACAGTACTTCAATATCCATGAAATCTATGCCTATGACTGGACGCGTTTCACCACCAAGTTAGACTTAATAAGAGACTTGTATGGGGGAGTGGCCTGATGCCGATGTGAACGGCGGTACAGAGGAGCTTCCGGGCTTACTCTAATTCTCCTCCTGTTGGCCATCCTGGGGGAAACTTGCCCCTTCGTGTCGAATTCTCGGACCTGGCTGGTAATACGCCACCAGGGCCCCCTCGGCGGCGGAGAAGTGGCGAAGTTCAGCATGCTCGCATGCACAAGGGCCGGCGCCATCTGGCTCCGACACAGATCCACACGTGCATCTCTCGGCTGCAGCAGCGCCCTCCCTTACGCGCTCTCCTAAAAAGCCTCTCTGGGACATCACGCTGGACTTCTGCTCCTACTCTAGACCTTTCTCCTGCGGGACTAACCATCCTTGCAGAGATTCGGACGCCATCCGCGAAGTGTCAGACCTAACGTCCCATTGAGGGTCCTATTGAGGTCTCTGTGCTCCCGGCGTTCCAGGCTCTCCGTGACCGTACTCTGAGTGGGCGGCGGTCAGCTCACTGTGATACAGTTCGCCCTTGTGCGGAGCCGCTCTTAGGCGAGAATCGGTGGGTAGAGAGTAAAGTGGATGACCTGGAAATCGTTCCCCGCAACAATCTAGGTTCGTGGATTCCGGAAGTAGGGGCTCGGCGCCTGAAGTGTTCTGAAACATGATCCGTTCTGCTTCCCTGATCTGAGGTCATCCAGCCTCTCCATTGACGGGCTCATCGCACCCTCCACGCCCCCGTTCCAGTGACAAGTTCATATGCGTCAGCTCGGTTGCGGATCCTTGCTTTTCAATGGCTCCAGATATGATTTATCTGATTTCTCCGTAAGTCCCAGACAACGGGTTCCTTCGCCAGCGCAAGAAGAACTACGGGCGGCCATCCCCTATGCATGCTGTATCGGCCAAGCTACGTGTGATCTGATGGCGTCTTTCTTAACTTCCCGGCGGGGCGCAGGCTGGCTGGCTCCATGCTGGCCTCCCTGAAATCACGAGGTGTTCCTTCCGCATGTCCTAGCGGCTGTGTGTTCCGCTGCCGGGGCGACCGTGTACAATCGCAAGTTCCTGATTTTCCATTACACATGTTCTACCTGTGTTTTTGTTTTTTTTTTACATCAAGAGATGCCCGGCGGTAGAACTCCGCTGCGCTCCTTGGCACTACACGCCTCCAGATAGTTTTTGCTAGTGTTAGATCGACTGCAGTTTTGGGATCTAGCTCGCTTTTTTGGGGTGTGAGCGGTGGGGGTCGGGATTTTGTTGCTTTATGGGGGGGGGGGGGTTGTGTTAATCTCTGGTTTGTTCCCTGCGGATGTTTGCTGCCACGAGATGTATGCTATGCTGTTGATTGTCTAGTATCCCTGGCCACCACATGGATGTTCCCTTCCATGTCTTCTGACCTAAAAATATCTCCTGGAATGGTCAGGGGACTTAATTCCAAATTAAACGTGCATTGGTGTTAAACTATCTGCGCCAACACGAAGCCCATCTGGTGTGCCAGGAGACTCACTGTTTGGCCCCAGGTTAATGTCACTCCGAAGAATTGGATCGTGAAGCCCTACACTCCACTCATGTCCACTTATTCCAGAGGGGGTCTCCATTTTAATCTCTAGTTTTGCCCCATGTCCCTTCGTCCTGTCCTCGGATCCTGAGGGTAGATTTCTGATGATCAACGTCCACACTTCACTCGCAAACTTACACTATAGTCAAACACTGTATTTGCCCCTGCCACGATGTGGCATTACTTACTGAGATCACGCTGAAAGCATTGCAATTGCGCAGGGCTCTCTCATATTTTTGGGGACTTTATATAGCACCTAATCCGGTCCTGGACGATCTGGTGAGGGGGCAGGCACTCACCCGGCATTCAGGACTGGCTGTCTAAATTTAATTTTGTGATGTGTGGAGTGTGGAGGCATCCGGATGAGCGGAGACTCCTGTACTCAGAGTCCATCATACTCTATCGCGGATAGATTTGGCTGTGGTGTTCCCCCTGATATGCTGCCCAAGGTAGCTTCAGTCTCCTATATGCCTAGGGGAATCTCGGATCACTCGCCTTTATTGTGTCCTCACCATGCTAATTTACGGTGGGCCGAATTTATTTGCGGATGCAGGCCTCCTGGCTGCGAAGAGATATAGAAAAGGGCTGTGCTACTGATATTAACATGCTGGGTGGAGACTGTCGATCCCACCGCGCAGTCTGTGCGTTGGGAAGGCCTTTAAGGCAGTGGCGCGTGGCTCCTTTATGGCTCACACGGGGGTAGTTCGCAAGAACTATCAGGTGCACAACCGAGCCCTCCGACACTGTCTCTCACTGAGGCGGAGAGTTATATACTCTGGATCCTCGCCCTCCAATTATCAATGTGGCAGGCCAAATTGCGGGCGCACTCTGTGTTTCTTATACAACAGACTCAGAAAAAATTGTTGTACTCCTCACAGAAGGTGTTTGAATTTGGCACAAATCTAAAATCAAATTGTTGGCATATTTGGCCAGGCCCACCTATGTTCCCACACCGCTATCCCCTCCGTATCATTGCGGCTGATGTCTACTCCTCTGACCCAGCCTCTATCCGTGATGCCTTCACCTCGTTTTTACCATTTGTACTCTTCCTCAGCTCAGTAGACAGAGACAGAACTCTCCTCCTTTTTGGGGGGATTGACTTGCGTCCTTTCCTCCTCACTCAGCGTCAAGCGCGTAGAGGCGCCTATTTCTGTTTTGAGATGAGGGGCCATCACTGCCTTTCCGAGGGGAGAGACCCCTGGGGTGGACGGCATACCTGTTGAATGGTACACCATGTTCCATGGCTTATTTTTACACAGCTCCTGCAACCTACGAGGGGCGTTTCGGGACAATATCCTCCCCATCTATGAGGGAGGCGCTTATTGTCCTACTTCCCAAACCCGGCAAACCCTCGGCTTTGTGAATCATACCGTCCATCTCCCTAATTAACACTGATGTAAAATCCTGGCCAAGGTCCTGGCCTTACGCCTTAACCGTGGATCCATACAGTGGTACATGCTGACCAAGCGGTTTTATCCCCAATAGAAGCACCAGGTACAATATTCGGAGGTTGTTACGAATCTGCAATGCCCGACCGTCAAGGGGGATTCCAGGGCGGATAGTTCCTTGGATACCCACAGGCCTTCGACAGCGTCGAATGCGGTACCTATGGGCGGTTCTCCGTAAAATGGGTTTCGCCCGAATTTTATTAATGGGTTGCCATTCTATACACAACCCCACTGCTAGATTGTGGGTGAATGCCATTGACAACTTCCTATTCCCTCCTTACCTGATCAAGAATTTCGGCCAACTCTGGGTTTTAAAGTAAATGGGTAGTCGTCCATATTCTTGGATGACTCTATTGCCGGGACACAGTCAACCGAACTCCCCAATTCTTATTACCAGTTCAAAACCTTGGGTTCAAGTGAGCTACCCTTGTGCTTCTATATTGGTAGACATTGGATCCCTCCTCACCCGATTTCGCACAGCTCAGGTATGGATGGACTTGCCGCTGGATCTGATGGGGAGAGCGAATCTTATTAAAATGATCTTCTCCCTACTTCCTGTATGTTTTCTCCATTGCTCTTGTCTCATTGCCCGGGTGTGTTTAAATTATGGACTCTGCCTGTACTCCTTCTATGGCAGGGAAGTCCCCCGCGAATAGCCAGGAAACGTTTGTGCCTGCCGAAGATACGCTGCCGGCGTTCCCTAATTTCTAATTTATATGTGGCTTCGCAGTGGTATGGTTCATGATTGGCTCCATCCCTCGACATAAACGCATGCTCCGCCTTTGAGGTCCTCCCTGGCGAATCCTATGGACCTTGGGAGGTTGCCTATCGCGGTCTCCCATCTCCACGGAGCAAATGGCCATGATCCGCTCCACTTCTCCCTGTTACGAAGGCGCGCGCAGCAGCGTCTGTGGGACGGTGACTGGCAAGCTTCACCCTAACTGTACCCATGGTTTCAACCCACGATTCCCATCTGTACGACCACCCCTCCACTCTTTTCTGACAAGATTGGGGGGGAGACGATGGTCAGCTGTATGGCAGGGACGTTAAAACCTTTGAGCAATAGGGCGACTTCAACACCCCCTAAACTCCGGACCAATACTTCAGTACGGCATGCCCGGGCCCACCATGCTTGGGAAGGGCTTGATGCAGTTCAGGCTAGAGGGGCGGTTGCGGGAGGAGGGGGACTTCAAGCGGTTCGTATATGTAACCCTGAACGGGTAGTTCTTCCCAAATATGACAGGGCAAAGACAGGTGGGGGCTGTCCTCACTCATACGGAAGGGACTGGAGGAAATGAGGCACTTACGTCCTCATGCCCCTAGGGACAAAGGAACCAAAAAAATTTCATCAAACACAACCCCTGAAAAACTGCATTCGCTAGTCTGCTGACACACCACCATTTACGCGACCTGGGGGAGTTTCCTCAGTTGGGAATGGATTTATTAGTTGTGACGGAACGATTTGGACGTTGCACTCCGCTCTGGGGACGCCTATAGTTATGGACCCTAAGGTCTGCCTATTGGGTATTGGATCCGTTAACCAGTCATCAGTCGTAAACAACTGTTGCGAATTTGCTCTTCTCACGCTAAGAAATTGATCTTGATTGCATGGAAGAGGCCGGCCCCTCTCTCTTTGAGTGAGTGGCTTTCCTCTGTTAACAGAATTATTCCCCCTGATAAATCACGTACGACCAAACGGGTGTCCCCAGAAATTTGATAACAATATGGGGTCCCTGGATGGAGGAGAATGACACGTACGCCGGTATCTCCGGGGTGACTTGTGTAGGTGATCCAGTGTGTGGTCTGGTGGCTTTTGTGTGTTCCCTTCTAGGTTGTGGACTTACCTATTTGTGGCGGCAGCGACTTCCAGGAACTCTCTTCTTTTTTTGGGTATTGTTATTTATTTAGTTATTTTTTTTCTTCCTTTCAACATAGAGCGTTGGGCAAGGGGATCGGGGGGGGGGGGTTATTGTATTTGTTTGTTGTGTAAAAAAACTAATAAAAAGATCTTTAAAAAAAAAAATAAAGAGACTGCATGGTAGTAAGACATTAGTATATTAAGCCCAGGTCCATATAGATCAGAACTCCGCCCTCAGGTGGTAATGGGGTGATGCTAACCTATCCAAAGTTTACAAACCCATATGTGTAAAGCATCGGAAAAAGAAGCAAGAATATACGCAGTCTTTTACTATTTCTGGTCCCAAAGATGAGGCACAGTGTATAGGGTACAACTGTCTGAGGCTCTTGGACAGGTGGAGAGGTGCTGATGTCTGTATTAGTAAGCATAAAATAGTCTCTAATCCCAAGGCTCTGTAATATGGAGTCCTCCTTCCAAAACCCATTATCCAGCAGGGACATTACACTCACTCATGGTAGAGATGACCTTTGCTGTCCCTTAGACCTGGATGCTAGGTCTAAAGCAGGGAACACACGGCTCCATATAGGAGCAGTTCGAGGTTCCCTGAAGCAGCATTGCAGCACTGCTGTGTCTCCAGCTCAGCCGATGCTTTGCATGGAGACACGACCCTAAGCACACAGCAAAGATATCAGAGGAGCGGCTTCAGGACAACTTTGTGAATGACCTTGAGTGGCTCAGCCAGACCCCAGACTGGAATGTGATCGAACAGCTGTGGAGACATCCTAAAATAGCTGCACCGATGCTTCCCATCCAACCTGATGGAGCTTGAGAGGTGCTGCGGGGAGGAATGGGCGGGGCCAAGGATAGGTGTGTCAAGCTTGGCATCAGATTCAAAAAGAGTTGAGGCTGTAATTGCTTCCAAAGGGGCATCAACTGAGTATTGAGCAAAGACTGTGACTACTTACCGTATTTTTCAGACCAGTTTTTAGAGCAGAAAACCAGAATTTTTTTTTTATACATTTTCACATCAATTGGGTTATTGCAATGGATTAAATGAATGCAATATTCAATTCAGCCAGTAGGTGTCACTAGTAGCAGTACACTCACAGCACAGCACAACGTCATCTTCCTCACTGACTAAGAGGAGGGTGGCCAACAGCTGCAGAGTCTCTCCTCTGCTCTCCTGATCTTGCTGTTCCTGTGGACCTGGGAGCTGCAGACCGATTGCAGTTTCCACGGACAGGAGAGAGGGATAAATGGCAGTTTATCTATCGCTCTCTTCATTGCTTATGCCAGCAGGGCACTGGGCTCTTTTAGCATAAGCAATTATACAGTTCAGATGGGAGATCCAGCCGTGGGCGGATCTCGCATCTGACAGCTCCCCGACTAATCTCCTTGCAGGAGAGTGGGAGAGCTGGGGTCGCACTTTCGGACCATAAGACACAGGCACTTTTTCCCCCCGATTTTGGGGGTCAAAACGTGCGCCTTATAGTCCAAAAATATGGTATGTACACGTAACTTCTCAGTTTTGGTTTTAGTTTTTTTTATATAAATTTGCCAAAACCTCAAGTAAACTTTTTTCATGTTGTCATTATGGGGCGCTGTGGGTAGAATTCTGAAGGAAAAAAATAATTTAATAAATTTTGGAATAAGGCCAATTGTGGGATAAGTGATGCGCTGTGAATACTTTTTGGATGCACATTGAAAATGTAGATGTGACAGACGTAATACCTTGGTGTTATTTCCCTTCTTTTAAAACATAACCACTACAGACGCTGGCTTTTCCCTCCGCATTCACTGCATTTTAGACATGAATAATACATACGCCGCAATGACGCTCAGGCAGAAACGGGGAAGTGTCAAAAGTACAAAATGCCACCACCGCAGAGTCATAAGATCCAGTTTATTAGCTTCCTCAAATCATGCCGATAAAGCACACAGGACACGTGGAAGTAAATATTGTATTATGACATCATAAAATCCTTTTATCAAAAATTTGAAACCCATAGCAGTGGTTCCCAACCTGAGGGGCGGGCCTCCCTGGGGGGGTGATGCGAAGGTATTTCAGGGGGCCGCCAGCCCTCATTCTTAACAAGTGTTTGAATAGGGAGGGGGCGCTATAATCTTCCTAAATAGAAAAGGGGTGCACTGCAAGGAAAGTTTGGGAACCACTGCCCTATAAGAACCTATATCTCGCTATGTGTAGAAAGCTGTTCAGGTGTATGGCTGACAAGCATTTGAGTTCAATGAAAGCCCCTGAATGCAGTATCATCACTAACATTGGTGGGCTAAACAGGTTGATCAGTAAGTCTGTGAAACTAGATTAGAATACTGTATTTTTTGGACAATAAGATGCACCTGACCATAAGACTCACCAAGTCTTTAGAGCCGGAAAACCAGAAAAAAATATATTTCAAGTGTTCAAATCAATTGGGGAAAAAATGCGGACTGTTGCTACTTTACACCTTGGTTTTCGTATGTGTGGATGAAATGATCCTCTGAAGCCCAGTACCTGGTGATTCATGCCTGATACCTGACCCAAGAGGGAGGCTGTGTACCAGGAGTATAGGGACACGCAGTGTGGATGTGCGGATTGAACACACCGCTTCAAAATCATCTTGGGGAAAAAATCCCCTGCAGTACCAATTTCAGCCACAACTGAACTGAAAATGGTGTCACTAGAGAGCACACTTTATGGCATATTCCTCACACATGGGGAAGAGAGAGGGGGCATGGGGGAAGCTGCTTGCATGTCTCCCCTCTAGGCCTGTGTGGAAGCTGCACCGTGATTGCAACTCACATACACAGGCACACATAGATGGAAGAGATACCGGCTGGCATCTTTCATCTATATCTCTCTGCTGTGTTGTTTATATCAGCAGGGCTCTGCTGATATAAGCAATACAGTGTATATCAGCAGGGCTCTGCTGATATAAGCAATACAGTATATATCAGCAGGGCTTTGTTGATATAAACAATACAGTGTATATCAGCAGGACTCTGGCAAGATTTCTTTCCATTTTCTTTGTTGATATAAACAATACAGTACAGATGGGAGATCCAGCCATGGGCGGACCTACCATCTGACAGCTCCTCCACCTCCCCAGCTAATCTTCTTGTCGGAAAGGCGAGGATGCTGGCATGGGTGGTCGTGTATTTGGACCATAAGACGGAGGCACTTTTTCCCCACAATTTTGGGGGTGTTCGCATGGAATTTGAATGGGGTAAACCGGAAGTGACACCAGTGACGCAACTTCTGGTACAGGAAAAGAGTTCCTTGTTCCATATGTAGAAAGTGACATCACTTTTTTTTTGCCTGAGTTTTCGCTGGAAAAAAAAAATTCATCCTCTGGCTGGATCTTTCCGTGGCTGGCCCAGCCAGTGGAAGAATTTTAGACTATACACGAATGGGGGTGGGTCGAACACCTGTTCAGTTCGACCCGAAAAAGTGAACATGTGATGTTTGCCATGAACTGTCCACCGTGTTCATCCATCTCTAGTCATTGATGGAGCGCCGCGGGCTCACCGAGGATAAGTAAGTATTTTTTTTTTTTAAACTGGGCTCAGGTCCAAGCTCAAATGACCTCAAGGTTGTATAGAATTGACAAATGTTTTTGTTTTATTTTTTGTGTATGTCCTGACTTATACATCACGCAGTATTTGCTGGGACTTTTCTTTCTTTTTCTTTAGAACTATACAGCGCAAAACAGTCACCAGCAGATGGCAGTAACTCCTCACCGTTGGGTGGATTCCAACCTTCAGTTTTGCCTCTTACATTTTCTTGAACTGTCCATATAAAAGTTGCTGTAAGGGCTTGTCCCCACAGTCAAAGCTGGCCGCGGGGCGGCGTGGTCCCTCCAGCTGCTAGCGGCTGTCAAAGATCACTAGCGGTCGCGGCCACCGCTAGCGGCTAACTACATAGCGGCCAAAACATGGGAGCCCACAGTGGGCAGACATGCAAGTGGGGACAGCCCCATTAAAAACAATGGAGGTGGCCGTCCGCGGTTCAAAACCGCGCGGCCAAATTCGACTGTGGGGACAAGCCCTTAGAATTTCGGAAGATTCATTTGTGTACATAGAATTGGGGAAACCTCAGTAAAAGGCCGTGATTAACAGACAGGACACATATCTTCAGATTCCACTTTAATCCTGTAATCTCCTCCATATGTCATAGAATGTAGTCATTGTGAGAATGTGAACTTTAAAGATGTCATACCTGTGAACCCCTTCCGTTTTGTGGCTTTCCCGGCCAAATCCAGATTTCTGGGATTTTGAAATCGGGCGGAGGTAGGAGGGAGGGGGCGTTCCTCTCCCTCTTAAGATCTCACCCCGCTTGTGCAGATGATGTGTGGGGTGGGACATTACTAGGGAGAGTACCACACCCTCTCTCTCCTATGTTAGGAAGGAACTAAATAGGAGGGAAGGGACTATAATCTCCTGATACCAGAAGTGACGTCACTGGCTTTACTTTCAGTACCTGGAACGCAGAAGAGTCTGATCGAAAACTGGAAGTGACGTCACGCCTCGTCTTCCTGGCCAGAGCAATTGACAGGTATGGGTATGATAATGGTGTGGGTGCCTCCCCATGAAGACGCCAGGCCTCTCTATGAAATATAAGGCTGATGTAGATATTTTAGAAAGGTTTGTAAGGCCCAGTTACCCTGAGGTCAAGTGTGAAAAAAAAAATACTTACCTGATAAAATCCTGCTAATCTCCACCTCCTCAGTTACTTGCCCTGAGGTGACCCCAAGGGCACATGGGAAGTTTGATGTTTGATGTCTCCTTTTTCATGTTCCTGTGAGCGCCCAAGGCGGCAGCATCTGAATCGGGTGACGCGGCGGGGCGGAGTGTTACCCAATGCAGATTGGTGGATCGGAAGAGTCTCACTCCTCCATCTATTTTAGACCATTTCAGCCCTATTTTGGACCATAAGGCGCACTTTTCACCCCCAAAATCGGGGGTGGGAGAAGTGCCTGCATCTTATGGTCCAAATGCGAGATCCCCATGGCCAAGTGGCCGCCCTTTGGCACCACACCAGCTCTCCCTGCAAGGAGATTAGCCGGGGAGCTGGATCTCCAATCTGAACTGTATAATTGCTTATACCAACAGAGCCCAGGGCCCTGCTGGTATAAGCAATGAAGAGAGAGATAGATAAACTGTTATCGATCCCTCTCTCCATGTCTGTAGGAACTGCAATCACTGCAGCTTCCACGGTCACAGGCAGCCAGAGACTAGAGGGAGAGCAGCCCCCTCCTCCTAAACAGTGAAGAGGTGACCTCATGTGCTGTGTGTGTACTGCTGCTAGTGACATCTACTGGTTGATGTGATATTGCATTCATTGAATTCATTGGATTAACCCAATTGATGTGAACACTTTTATATGTCAAATCTTTTTTTCTTGGTTTCCTGCTTTGCTTTCTTTTGGTCCGAAAAATACGGTATTTCTTTTGAAATTTTAGGGGTCGCTGTCCCTGGATGATGACCCCATGTAGGTGAGTAATGCGCATATGTTTTTTTAGTTTAAATCTGCTTTAAAGTTTTTAGGAAGCAGACCCAGCTTGAGTAGAAAAGCCTTTACCCTCTCAGCATGCTACACAAAAGGGCTGTTTCTATATGTATGGATGCACTGGACTCTCTAACTAGCCCTATTCTGAGATAAATATCTACATCAGCATGATCTTTATAAATTACAGAGCTATGGATCTGGATCTGACACAGCAAGAAGGGTGTTGAACTTCTATAAGTGCACATAAGTGGTCCGCCAGTACGCAAATGGTGTCAAAACCTAGGACCTATATTGATGTTACTGATCGCATTTGCGTATGCATTTGAGGGAAATCCTCAGCTTCCCCCTTCCCCCTCTCCCTCCTCCATGTGAGCAGAAGCCAAGTGACAACAAGTGCTCACTATCGACACTCTGGCTGAAATTGGTATTACAGCTCCACTGTATCATGCAAATTGCCAAAATTCTTTCAGTTTTATTGGTGAATGTATACAATTTATGTCACTTGGATGAACCACAGGGAAACTGAATATATAATATAACTGCAGTTGCAGTTAGCATACCAAAGACGCAGCACCCAAACAGCATTAGGCGGTACTTTTTCACATCTCGGAGACAGGCCAGCTGATGATCTGTGGATGGAGACAGCTAATCGGAGGATCAATCAGGAACAGGGAGGTCCACCTGCAGCAGAACCTACCATGCAGGAGGCTGACGCAGAGGACAGTGAGGAACACAGTGAGGAAGCAGGGAACACCAGAGCTACAGAGCTCCAGGAAGAGGTGAGCATGGGCAGGTGACAGAGGGGCACGCCATCATAAAAGTTGAGTTAAGTTGAGCGGGGGGTGGTGCTATAAAAAAAAACACTTCCCTTTCCATACAAAAAGTTGTTGAGCGGTTGAGGCTGCAGTAAGTCTGACTCTGCTCACTGACTACGGAAGACGATCGGGCCACCCATGCCGCCGGAGCCCCTCGATGCTGCTTGGGCCCGGGATGGGAGTGCCCTCTAACGGTGGCCCTGGGCCCATAGGGTCCGAATTGAGTGGGCATGCTGACCTGACTGGGCGTGCCTGGCGCCCCATGGCCCGCCCATTGCGCCGGCAATGTGAGGAAGACCACCCTACATATGGGGTGAGTACCAAACACCATCTCCTGGTACTCA
>CM070034.1:173162811-173174855 GCA_036250615.1 Ptychadena robeensis
TATAACCATCTTGGGTCATTGACCCTGTAAACCTACACCAGCTCAGTGGGTACTCTACCAATGTTGACTCCTCCCACCACCATTTTAACCATCACCACCTTGGGTCATTGACCCTCTAAATCTACACCAGCTCAGTGGGTACTCTGCCAACACTGACTCCTCCCACCACCATTTTAACCATCACCATCTTGGGTCAGTGACCCTGTAAACCTACACCAGCTCAGTGGGTACGTTGCCAACATTGAATCCTCCCACCATCATTTTAACCATCACCACCTTGGGTCAGTGGCACTGTAAACCTATACCAGTTCATTGGGTACTCTGCCAAGGTTGACTCCTCCAACCACCATTTTAACCATCATCATCTTGGGTCATTGACCCTGTAAACCTACACCAGCTCAGTGAGGACTTTGCCAACATTGACTCCTCCCACCACTATTTTAACTATAACCATCTTAGGTCATTGACCCTGTAAACCTACACCAGCTCAGTGGGTACTCTGCCAAGGTTGACTCCTCCAACCACCGTTTAACCATCACCACCTTTGGTCAGTTACCCTGTAAACCTACACCAGCTCAGTTGGTACTCTGCCAACACTGACTCCTCCCACCACTATTTTAACCATCACCACTTTGGGTCATTGACCCTGTAAAGAGCTCAGCGTTGTCCTCCAAGTGACTGCCCCCCACCCGGACGTCACCAAAAACTGCTTCACACCATTCTTTCTTCCTAGGCACTGCCAGGGAACCTCTAATGCTGTGACAGGAGAGCTATAACGAAAAGAAAACCAAAAATATAACAAATAACTAATCTTAGCTGTTACAGAATGATACCATACAAAATTTCAACAAAACCCCAAAATGAAAAAACTCCTATGAAGAAAATGAAAGGGAGGGTGGGGATGGTCTCCAACAAAATGGCTGCCTGTCCACTGGTCCTGCCCATTTGATAGCGTCACTTCCGGTAGCTCTGTCCTTCCTCCGCAACGCCTCCAGTCAGACACCCTTACGCCTACGGGTGTTAGGATTTTCATTATGCGGCAACTTTTTTTGAAAGGCTTGACATTTGCTTTTGTTTCTCTGCACATGACCAGTCAAGACCATGGATTTCCTTTTAAATTACCTGTGTACATCAAATTATTTAGGGGTGAATGTATGAATATATGATACAAAAATGTTAGGTTTTGCTCTCTGATGCTATTCCATAGAATGTAGTATTAGTATGACAGCTTTTGCCCATGGAATTGTAAGGTTCAGGAATCAAACGACAGGAGCCAGCCGCTAACAAACACAACAGGGGAGCGCCAGTAAAACTTTCAGGCAAACAGGTGTAAAGTTTAGCCATCAAGGATGACCCCAATAGTCCGGGTAGTCAAACAGTTCAGTCCGCTGCACCCACGTGGGGCCGGGGAAAGTAAGGCCAGAACTGAACGTGACCTGCATAGTCAAATTCTCACTTCCTGGCATACAGGAACATTTCTGTCAGGATGTTTGGTTCCATTAAAAATATATATATATTTTTTTTTTTACACCAGCGCATTGTCCAACATAGAAGGGCCAACTCCTCTGGTCAGGACTCAGCAGTATCTTCATCTAAAAGAAAAAGTACACACATTTGAGGATTCGCAAATTCACATTCTGGATAGGGAGGAGGACAGGTTTAGGAGAGGCGTGAAGGAGGCCATATATGTGAAAATGGAGAAGCCAATCTTGAACAGGGGTGGGGGGGTGCAACATCTATTGTCTATTGCCATTTTAACACCTCTCACTGGGCGGGTTAATAACACCTCACAGCTCCATTCATGCCAATGTAGTAACACCCACCTCTATGAGGCTCCGCCCCCATGCTGGGTAACATTATGTGGATTGGAGCTATACATATTATATTCCCAGTAACATTGTATACAGTCATTCTTCAATTTGTGGCAGATTGGCCACGGTGCGATCTTGTGGCAAATCGGGCGCAAAACGAAAGTTCTCTCTTGAAGTGGGACCATCAATCTGCCCAGAAATCGATCTTAAGCTAGCCATACACAGTCGGATTCCATGGCCGCTCGATCACCTATCCGATCGATTCCGGCGATTCTGGCGGGAATCGCAGGTGTGGTCGATCGGCCAATTAAGAGTATCTGATCGCTGCATACCACCTTGTCCAACGGATTCCGGGACGATTCCGTGTCCGATTGTCCACCTCACAAATGGCAACTCCCCCTGATCTGTGCAGAATCGGATCAAAAAGACCAACATGTTGGTTCTCTGTCGGATCCGATTCTGAGCCCCTGAACGATCGGACGTGATCGATCGGACAAGGTAGGCTGCACACGATTCCGGCACGATCGTTTCGCGTGCACGCGCCCGGAATCGATCGGCCGATTCTCAGCACGACCAGCTGTGCGTGATGACTCCATTTGCGGGGAGATAAACAGGAATTCTATGTCTATGGGGGGCTTTAGAGATACTTCTAGAACGTGTTCTTCTCTTGACCCTACTTCTTGTCTCTCTGTCCGCAGCAATATCTAGTGAAATATGGTTGGGTGGATCCGGTGAACTGGGAGGAACAGGCATTTATTGAGTCCTCCGAATTCGACCAAGCTCCACAAGATGTTTCTCAGCTTCTATCAGAAGGCGAATCGGCGGAGCGCTCCTTTTTCCCGTCTCCTGATAAGACCGAGCTAAGCTCATCTTTTACCGAATCCTTGAAGAAATTTCAAGAAGCCAACGGGCTCAATGCCACGGGCATCCTGGACACGCCCACCAAACTGGCCATGAACAAACCCCGTTGTGGTGTTCCTGATCGCAAAGCCCCGTCAAGACGTAAAAATGCAACTCTGAGCCTTTTAGCCATGAACGAAACCCACCATGAGGCAACGCAACCAGAAAGGAGAAGGAAGAGAAGCGTTCTGTCCTCACTGGTCGACCACTACAGAAGGAAACGAGATGAGAGGAATGCTGTGGAGAATGGAAATGCCATGAGTATTTCCAAGAGGACATTGAAGTGGAGGCTCATGGGAGAGGGTTACAGCATGCAGCTGACCATCGACCAGCAGAGGAGAATACTTCGTACTGCTTTCCGGATGTGGAGCGAGGTCATCCCACTGCAGTTTGAGGAGGACCTCACAGGAGATGACATAGACATTCGAGTTGGATTTGGCACAGGCAAGTGTATGCTTATTTCTTGATGCTCAGAGCAGAGAAAATCCTGAAACTGAAGAATTCCAGGACTTAAAATTGAACCCTAACAGCTATGGTCCTCATTCTTAACCTGTGTTTGAATAGGGAGGGGGGGCTCGATAATGTTCCTAAATAGAAAAGGGGGGCCCTGCAAGGAAGGTTTGGGAACCTCTGTCATAGTTTAAGCACGGCATGGCCTACATGAGACTGGCAACTTCTTGACTGGCAACCCTAACGATACCCTCTAATTCTAACCCCAATCCTAACATTAACCCCCTGGGTGTTACGCACATGGCAGGATTTCCTACCCACCTGGAGGTTTGGTGCATAACTCTGGCATCACTGGAGACACTGGAGTTATGCTGGGAAAAGGTGACGCCCCTTTATTAACATGGAGGTCTATGCAGCCGCCTACCCCCACCCCACGGGGGAATCCTGCAGACAGGTACATTTTTACCACAGTCAACTCGGGGCAATCACCCAGGAGGTTAACCTTCCTGGCATTACGGCCGTTTTGCGCCATTTTTTCTCGCAAAATGGCACCCTATGGGAAATCTAGCTCTTGGGACATATAAAAGGCAAATGTTTTGTTGGCATGGTGGACCGAAAATTAACGCTTATAAGAACAAAGTACCATATTTTTTGCACTATAAGATGCACTGGACCTATACCTGTCAACTTTTCCCTTTATGAAAAAGGAAAAACTGACAGGAAGTGATGTCACTAACGTGACTTCTGGTATTCAGAACGAGAAGGTGGTGTTTGACCCGCCCCGTTCGCCCGCAAAAAAAAGCTTATTATTCTTCCCCCGATCAGAAGCTGTAATGCTAGGCACACAAGGGTAGATTCCCATGCAATCGACCCCCGATCAATCACAGCATGGTGACGTCACCACACTGTGATTGATCGGGGATCAATTGAACTGAAATCAATGTGCACCACGTGGGCACATCGATTCCCCTTCAATGGGGACCCTGCAGACCCGTTCTCCCCAGCTTGCAGCACGTGTGAATCATAACACACTGCAAGCTGGGGAGAAGCCGCCTGCCTCACTCACACGGCTTCAGAGAGAGAAGTGCTGGCTCCGCCCCCTTCACACTGACAGCGGGTCCAGGCTGCAGCAGCTGCTTGTTGAACTGAATGGGTAAAGATCTTTTGACACAACAACAAATCCTATGAATGTATTTCAGTTGTCTGTCCCAGGTTTCAGCTTCTTTTTAAACGCAGATACAGCATTTCCTAGCGTCTTTGATTAACCCCAATTGAGGGTTTCAGGATCCTGTTTTCCCCAATATATGACAATGATACTCTGACTCTTCACACAGGGCAGCACCTTGGCTGTTCCCAGGCATTCGATGGAGTCGGGCAGGAGTTTGCCCACGCTTGGTACCTGGGAGACATTCATTTTGATGATGATGAGCACTTTGTTGGTCCAACCAGCGAACAAGGAATAAGCCTTTTAAAAGTAAGTGTGAGCTGTTATAATATTATAAGTACTATACCTAATACTACTTAGTATGTAGTGTCTTATATCAAGTGTGGAGGACCCCATGGATGGGTCCTGGACGTGCAGGGCTGTTCCTCCAGCTATGCGGAGAATGCCCCCCTGACCACTGTAGGGCCCCTATAGAGTAACAACACCCCCCCCCCCCCCCCCCCCCCCCCCCCCCCCCCGAGAGGTAGATGGAACCTCCCCGCTAACAACTCATGGCCAGCCAAAAGATAGATGTACCCCCTCCCCTTTAATGTTGGGTTGCCCCCGAGTTGCCCCATGTAATTGCTTTGCATAGGGCCCCCTTAATGCTAGAAATGGACCTGCAGCTATGTCTCCCCATTTTATTGTCTGTGGTCCCCAGTGTATTCCAGGTAAGGAGTCTGTAGTATCGTGTTTTTTGAGTGTATGGTAAGTACTCACACGACCAGGTTCTTTAGGTGGATGTCCCTTGTCCAATCACCATTCCAGGCTCTCACACAGAATAAACACAGGTCCAGGCAGCTGGTAGGGGGCTATGTACAATTTATTAAGGAGTATTTACAGATGCTCACCAACTCCCGAGGGTGGAGATGGGGTCCAAAGCATAGGGAAAGCAAGTTGAAGAGTTGCTACCAGGCTGCTGGAACAGGCTCTTGAGGTGACCTTGCTGTGGCTTCACCAGGCTATAGAAGTAGTAGGGAGGCAGGCTGTCAGGAAATCACACTGGATCAGTGGAGGTTACCTCACCCAGGTATGCAACATCTGGGGACACATCTGATACTGCTGCAGTCTCTCCCAAAAAGCACTAGAAAGTTCTGTGTAACGGAAAACCTAAGATGAGTCACCTCTGGAGAGTTCCTGCACCTGCCAGGCAACGGGTTTAACCCTCAAGGGGCCAACCGCTAACCGAGTACACAGGGTTAAATATATATACACAATGACTATTTACACAGTAATTGATAAACCCTGTCACTACGTCCAGGGATAGACAGGAGCAACCGGCGGTTGGCAACTATTCAGGTTGTTTAGGGTCCCGGACTCTGGAGTAGGAGAGGAGGAACTGGATGGGCCTTCCCACTCCACCCGGGAAACACTCCAGGTATACATGGGGAGTGCAATTCGCCTGGTCACACTTCCCACAACAGGTATTCAGATAATTGTCTTTATTGGGTAATCCAGAAATAAGCCAAGGGTCATACACAAAAGTCAGTCCAAAAATATACGATGGCAATGGGGCTATGACAGGGCTGTCTCCACAGCTCATCAGAGCTCCGCATACGCTGGTGCAAGCCTCTGTTGTGTTGATGTTGCTGCAACTTTGTGTGTCTATAGGAATGCAACGGAGGCTTGGTGGAACCCAATGGATCTAATATTGGACGTGGAGTTATGCTAGGCATACACATACCGACCTACTCCGATATCTTCCTCCGATATCTTTCCGGGAGGCTAACGTGATGACGTCATCACGTTAGCCTCCCGTTGCATTCTGGAGCCCCTTCAATCGGCTGGGCACCCTTTGTGTGCCAGCCATAAGCTGCGATGAAGACGCCGCTTCATTGCACCTTATGGCATCGGCTTTCATCGGCTCCCATCGGCCAGAGAAGATCGGACATGTCCGTTCTCTGGCCAGCCGAGAAGTGGGGCGACAGGGATCTGTCGCCCCATGTGGGCACATGCCGATTAGCGGCATGCCGATTAGCGCGCACGCCCGTCGGTCAGATTAAAAATCGGCCGCTTATCGGCATGTGTATGCCTAGCATTAGGGCCTAAGAGTAAAATCGGATAAGAGAATAGCACTGTATGAGATCTGGGGGTCACACTACTGAGGTATGAGATCTGGGGGTCACACCACTGAAGATCTGGGGTCACCCTACTGAGGTTGAGATCTTGCGTGTCACCCACTGAGTATTAGATCTGGTGTGTCAACACTCCTGAGGTATGAAGCTGGGGGGTCACCTACTACTGAGGTATGAGATCGGGGGGTCACACTACTGAGGTAATGAGATCATGGGGGTCACACTACTGAGGTATGAGATGGAGGGTCACCACGAGGTATAGAGATCTGGGGGTCACACTATGAGATGAGATATGGGGGGTCACAATACTGAGGTATGAGATCTGGGGTCACAGTGTTGTACGTGAGAGTACTGTGCCCAAACAAGCTGGTGAACCTGTATGAGCAGCTAATCGGGTCAATCAGGAAGGAGGCCATCTGCAGAGAATCTACCATGCAAGGCTGACAAGAATAGAACATGAGGAAACCACCCTACATATGGGAGTGATTACCAACCACCATCTCCTGGTACTCATCTGAGGAGCTCACTATAAAAGTTATGTGACCCCTGTATATAATGGAATGTTGTGTTAACCTGTCCACTCCGGAAACTGTAAATAGCAAGTGAAACATTTCCTGGAGAAGGTAGTTAGCTATTTTGATATGACACAAGTTATTGGAAGGAGCCTGTGACTGCTGGGCCTCCCTCTTCTCTTCCCGTAGCAGCAGTCCCGGGGACGTCTATAGTGAAGCGTTGGAGGTGGCTGGAATGCAATCATAAACATGGTGTTGCAATGTTTTCTTCCTTCGCTGCTGAGCACACAGACCGAACGTGACGCTTCCCGGTCTATGTGGCGTTGAACAGGGTGGATGGGTGGACGTCACAGATGTCGTACCACTTGGAGTTAATCTTCTTCCTTTGCCAGAGTCCATTCAGCGGCAGGGACGCGTTGGCTTGCCGTTCCTGATCCTTCACCATTTTCCAGTAATAACTGTCCTTGATGAAGTAAGTTGCCTGATGTGTATAGGAGAAGTAGACAGCGTCCAGGTACCCCAATGGGTGGTCTGAAGGGTCCACCGCTGGGAAAACATCGAGAATGCGTTTCGGAAAACCATCGACTACCTTGTTCTTGTCCACGCTAAATGCAGTTACCTGGAATGGGAAGTCAATGGATTAATCCAATGGTGGCCAATAGAGATGGTCGAATTTTTCAACTTGCTAACTTTGTGAGCTGATTGCAAAGCCCCTGAACATGGTATTATCACCAAACTTGCTGGAGACGTGAAGAAGGGTTGGAGAAACATTTGAAAGAAAATAGTATGTTTCTAACACTAATAATTTTTGAATAAATTAAGTTAAAATTTAAAGTCGAAATTCCGATTTTCGAAATTTTGACTTGACTTTGAACCTAATTTGTGCAAAAACCGTTTGCGTTAAAGACATACTTTGTTCTTTCAAATGTTCCTCCAACCCTTCTCTACATCTCCAGGAAATTTGGTGATGATACCATGTTCAGGGGCTTTGCAATTAACTCGAAATCGTCGAATTTTTTAAAAAAAAATCGACCATCTCTAGTGGCCAACTGAGTTGATATGGAGGGCCACAAGTGCTGCCCTCAGCATCATTAAAGGGCCGCACATAACATGTTCAATCTAAACTGACTTGTAGAAGCATTTTATAATAAAGAAATGACAGCAGGCAGAGCTAGAAGACATTATTTATGTTTTAAATGATACTTCAAGCATTAGGGAATACACATGGTAATGCACATGTCCTATACATTGTCCCACATAGCAGGAGATAACTCCAACTCCAAAAATTCGACGATTTCGAGTTAATTGCAAAGCCCCTGAACATGGTATCAACACCAAACTTTCTGGAGATGTAGAGAAGGGTTGGGGGGTATACTACAGAAAAAAGTATGGTTCTAACACAAATAGTTTTTTGCATAAATTAAGTTCAAAATCAAGTCAAAATGTCAAAAATCAGAATTTCGACTTGAACTTAATTTATGCAAAAACTACACATGCTAGAGCAAAAACTTTTTTAAAATGTCCTCACAACCCTTCTCTACATCTCCAGCTATTTTGGTGATGATACCATGTTCAGGGGCTTTGCAATCAGCTCACAAAGTCAGCAAGTCGAAAAATTCCACCATCTCTACTGATGACGGATATTAACAACCTGATTGTATTATTCAGAGTTCAGGTTCTCCTGTTCCTTGTTCCTAATAGAGATGCTCAAATTTGTCGACTAGCTAACTTTGTGAGCTGATTGCAAAGCCCCTGAACATGGTATCATCACCAAACTTGCTGGAGATGTAGAAAAGGGTTGTGGAAAAATTTGAAAAAAAAAAAACTTTGCTCTAGCACATGTAGTTTTTGCATAAATTAAGTTCAAAAACAAAGTCGAAATTATGATTTTCGAAATTCTGTCTTGACTTTGAACTTAATTTGTGCAAAATCTATTTGTGATAGAGATATACTATCTTTTTTGGAGTGTACCCCCAACCCTTCTCTACATCTCCAGCAAGTTTGGTGATGATACCATGTTCAGGGGCTTTGCAATTAACTCGAAATCGTCAAAATGATCTAATTTTTTAAAACAAATTCGACCATCTCTAATCTGGATGAGCCGCATGCATTATCTCATTGCAGGTGTATCACAGATATATGTATGATTGTACTTCTTGAAGACCACAAGTACGGTAAATTTGTCCTAAATCAGGGAAGTATTGACCCAACAGGTCAACCTGGTGGGTCAAAACTTATGATCAACTTGTGTTTTTACATGGAGACATCAGGATGAGCCTCTTGCATTATCTCTAGTGATGGCCGAACATGGCCGAACATCGGCCTGTTCGCGGACAGATTCAAATTCCCCGCCTCTAGGCGGGGAATTTGAATCGGAAAAACCGGATGTGACGTCAGTGACATCACATCCGGTCCCTGAAACGCATCCTGGAACGCATAGTTCCTGGTTCCGTGAGTCGGATGTGACGTCACTGACGTCACTTCCTGCTCCGACCCGGTTTTTTCACTACAAGACCGGCTTCATGCCCGGTCTTCTAGTGAAAAGATTCTTCCTCCAGCACGATCACACAGGTTCTGATCCTGCCGGGGGAAGAATAGAGATCCTCTTCTCGCTGGCGAACGGAGCGGGTCGAACACCCGTACTGCCCGCCGGCGAGAAGATGGGCGACAGTTCGGCCAACACTAATTATCTCATTGCAGGTGTGAACATCCTCCATTGGATCCGGGCCAAAGGACAATTGGGGACCCTTCCAACAAAGTCAAAGGTCAACAAAACTATATATTGCATATGTACTCATCCATACATTGTTTTGTCGGAAGAAATATATGAGTCGCTCTTTTTTCTCAAAAAAAGCCGCATCGAGTGGACTGGGAGCTCCAGGGAAAGCCTCGGATATGAGCTGGGGGTACTTATTTTTCTTCCAGTCTTCTGTATACACCGTGTCCTTGTCGGGGTCATAGCGCCAGACTTGAGTACCTACAAGATGAGAAAGCTATGGGTCTGAATAGGAACACAGGGATTGGAGTTTTTTTTTTCTACTACATTCATAGAAATAATTATATCTAAACAGTGTCAAAGAATATCAACCAAAAACGTCTTACCAGTTCTAGCATCTGGTGGTATAGTTCAAGTATTTTTTTACGGAAAACTTGTTGATTGATCCTGCTACAAATTTAATGTCTGTTTGAACTTACAGTTTTTTTTGGACTATAAGACGCACCTGACCAGAGCAGGAAAACCAGAACAAATATTTAAAGTGTTTAAATCAATTGTGAAAAAAATTGCCTTCAGTACCAACTTTAGCCACAACTGAACTGGTGTCACTAGAGAGCACACTTCACAGTATATAGTCATCTTCCTCACACACGGGGAAGAGGGGAAGGCACTGCTGCATATGTCTCCCCTCTACGTGTATGTGTGAGAGGAAGCTGACAGCGTGAGTGAGGCTTTTCCACACACAGCATTGCATTGCTTATATCAGCAGGGCTCTGCTGATATATCCAATAAAGTTCAGATGGGAGATCACCTATCTGACAGCTCCTCCACCTCCCTGGCTAATCTTCTTGCCGGGTGAATGAGGATGCTGGTGGGGAGCCAAGTGGCTGCTGGTGGGTGCACAGCTTTCCCACACACATCTCTGCATTGCTTATATCGGCTGGGCGCTCCTGATATAAACAATGCAGTTCATATGGGAAATCTGACTTTGTGAACATCTCCCATCTGACAGTTCCTCTACCTCCCCGGCTAATCTTCTTGCCGGGTGAATGAGGATGCTGGCGGGGAGCCAAGTGGCCGCTGGTGGTCGCGCAGCTTTTCCACACACAGCTCTGCATTGCTTATATCAATAGGGCTCTGCTGATATATCCAATACAGTTCAGATGGGAGACTCGGCTGTGTGCAGATCTTCTATCTGACAGTTCCTCCACCTCCCCGGCTAATCTTCTTGACGGGAGAGAGTGAATGCTGGTGTGGAGCCAAGTGGCCGCTGGTGGTCGCACAGCTTTCCCACACACAGCTCTGCATTGCTTATATCGGCAGGGCTCTTCTGATATAAACACTACAGTTCAGATGGGAAATCCGACTGTGTGCAGATCTTCTATCTGACAGTTCCTTCACCTCCCCGGCTAATTTTTGTTCCGGGAGAGTAAGGATGCTGTTTGGGAGCCAAGTGGACGCTGGTGGTCGTGCAACTTTTCCACACACAGCTCTGCATTGCTTATATAAGCAGGGCTCTGCTGATATAAACAATACCGTTCAGATGGGGGATCCAGCTGTGTGCAGATCTCCTATGTCACAGTTCCTCCACCTGCTGGAGGATGCTGGAGGGGATTCATATGGCTGCAGGTGGTAGTGCAGCTTTCCCACACACACAGCTCTGCATTGCTTATATCATCAGGGCTCTGCTGATATATCCAATACAGTTCAGATGGGAGATCCAGCTGTGTGCAGATCTTCTACCTAACAGTTTCTCCACCTCCCAGGTTAATCTTCTTGCCGGGTGAGTGAGGATGCTGACGGGGAGCCAAGTGGCCGCTGGTGGTCGCGCAGCTTTCCCACACACAGTTCTGCATTGTTTATATCAGCAGGGCTCTGCTGATATAAACAATAGAGTTCAGATGGGAGATCCAGCTATGTGCAGATCTCCCATCTGCCAGCTCCTCCACCTCCCCGGCTAATCTTTTTGCCGGTTGAGTGAGGATGCTGGCAGGGGGGCCAAGTGGCAGCTGGTGGTCGCACAGCTTTCCCACACACAGCTCTGCATTGCTTTTATCGCCAGGGCTCTGCTGATATAAACACTACAGTTCAGATGGGAAATCCGACTGTGTGCAGATCTGGTATCTGACAGTTCCTTCACCTCCCTGGCTAATCTTCTTGCCGGGAGAGTTAGGATGCTGGCGGGGAGCCAAGTGGCTGCTGGTGGTCGTGCATTTGGGTGATTTTGGGGGTGAAAAAGTGTGTCTTATAGTCCAAAAAGTATTATCTTCCTACTAGGCTATCTTATGTGAATTTGCCTATGCTTCCATGTTATATAAAATAAGAACAAGGACAGAGGCGCACAACCTAGTACAACGAATGGTTAAATAATGTGGA
>CM070034.1:173257169-173272671 GCA_036250615.1 Ptychadena robeensis
ACCCTACATATGGGATGAGTACCAAACACCATCTCCTGGTACTCACCTGAGGAGCTCACTCAAAAAGTTATGTGCCCCCCTGAATATAAAAGCTACCTAGTGTAAGATACTCTTGGTTGGACCATTTATTTTGGATTATTACAGATGGAATGTGGTACAGCACTCGCCAATCACTGAAGTCCCCAACAAGTACCACAAGCCTATTTTTGTAGTCCCCTGACAGCGGGGTGGCTGCGCCATTCACCTGCATTATAGGCTTTCCAAGTCCTCACATCCCTGGCACCAGCGATGACCCCGGGAATGTGTTAGGGGTGAGAGGAGCGCGCTAGAAATACAAACAGATTACATTGTATCATTTCATTCCGATTTGGGAAACGGATTGAGAATAATAGGACCTCCAGACAGGGTTGACAGCCACACTCTCAATTACCACTAGGGGGCAATGTTCACCGGACAGCTTTTTTTTTTTCAAGAATGAAGCCCCCAACCTGCATATCATTACCGAGCTGAAGAGCAGAAACCTCTGGTCATCGGTGGCGGGGCACGCCATAGACCTCCATTATAATGGTGGGGCCTTCCCACAATGCGTATGTGTAATTCAAGCAGAGTACTTCGATTTTAACAGCGCAGTAGGGGGTGACTGCTAGGGTGATGTTAGTCTGAAGGCTTTTATTTTCATGAATGAAGCCCCCCAACCTGCATGTGACCACCAACCTCTTCAACCAGTTCCCAACCCAGTATTTACAGGAAACCGGAACCATTTGTGACTGTGATTAACCCCCCCCCCCAGTGGTTGAGATGTACCCAGTTTGTTCAGACTTGGTTAGAAAAACAAACTCAGAATGAACCGGCATCACATGACCACTCCATGTCCCCTGAAAGCTGCTGCTTTATCCAGGAAAAACCCAGTGATTCTCTATCACACAGCTTTTCCAGGACCACCCCTTTGTTGCTATTGGTGACAGCGAAGAGGTGGGGGGTTGTACACCACAGACCTCCATTATAATGGAGGGGCGTCAGTTTCCCAGCCCACGTCGCCTGCGTCATTGATGACGCCGGTGACGTGGACAGGGGACACGAGATGCACAACCAAAATACCTACATTGACCTCCCTAGCGTTAGAGATGAACCCAGTTCGTTCGCTGTTTTGGTTCGTCTCAAGCGCTAGGTGACGGGGGACCAGGAGAATCCGATATACCCCAAAAAACTGCGTGTACAGGGGCGGAAATTTCAAGACGAGTACAATGTACACTGCTGCGATCACCCATACGATCGTTTTTAACGGCACGGTACAGGCAGAACGCTAAGGAGGTTTACTAGGATTGATCTCTCGGGGCTGTGTGCTTATCAGGATGACGTCACTTCCTGGTTACAGATGCTGGAGAACTCAGAAGGATCCACAGGACGAGTTTTGAGCGGCAGCTCTTTGTCAACCATTCAGAGTACTCTAACGGCGTGGTAGGGGCTGACCGATAGGGAGGTTAAAGCGGACCTACCACCTAGGTCACTCAGCAGTATCAGCTGCAGCTCACCCGATACTGCGGAGATCCTCAATTGTAAAAATAAAATATTTTCCTGACAGCAGGAGGGGCGCTTGTTAGGAGTTCTCCCCTCCCACTGCCTTACTGTCTCGCCTAGACAGCCGAAGGGGTGTCTGGGACATCTCTCCCAGGCAGGAACTCGTCAGCAGCTGACACCACCCCCCTCACTGAGCTCAGCAGCTCTGACAGAGAACAGACAGGAGGGAGAGTGGAGGGGGAGGAGAGGGTCAGTGAGGGCAGAAATAGCTGCAGGTCTCCAGGAGCTAAGATGCCAGCATGAGAACTGCAAGGAGAGTAGGGGAGCATGCTGTGGGGTTTTTTTTGTGCAGCAGTTTTCCAAGATCTGAACTGCTGAGTATTGGGAGTATTGTGTCTGTTTAAAGTACCGTATAAGACAACCCCCAACTTTTCCAGTTAAAATATAGAGTTTGGGATATTCTCGCCGTATAAGACTACCCCTCTTCAAATGCACACCAAATAAAAAAATTTATGTCTATTCTGACTTTCATCCCCCAGAAATCTAAAAATGTCATATAGTGTAATACAGTTGTGTATGAAATGAAGTTTTTGTACGGCTAATTAATGTGTTCTAGCTTTTATCTCAATCTCCCTGCAATACCAATTTCAGCCACAACGCACAATGTTGCTAGTGAGCACACTTGCCGTCCGTAGCAGCCAGCTACTTTCACAGACATCAGGAAGAAGAAGAGGCTGGAGACATCAGGAAGGAGAAGGGGCTGGAGGGGGATTCTCAGTCGGCTCCTGTCAGCCAGCACGCAGTGCGGCGAGCATACCTCAGGACTCCCCTAGATGGTCGGCCAGGACAGAAGTGCCCACTGAGCACCACCGTCAACCCCTCGGCGTATAAGACAACCCCCGACTTTTGAACACATTTTCCTGTGTTCAATTTGGTCTTATACGCCGGAAATTTTGAGTATAAGTATAAAGTATATAGTTGAGTATAAAACTGCTTTTAGCAGCCATCCGAAGTTCGGCCATCATTAGTTACAGGTGCTGGAGGACTCAGAAGGATCCACGGGACAAGTTTTGAGCGGCAGCTCTTTGTCAACCGATCAAGAAATGTACCCTAACGCCATAGTAGGGGCTGCCCACTAGGGAGGTTAAGCAGCAGCCGCCATTAGAATTCACAAACTCATCCGTCAGACCCGTCTCCACGATCCACCCTTGATATTCTAAAAGCAAATAAACAGGCCACGGCACAGCATGATTAAATATAATTTATTAAGACATTCAGCTATGTCTGTCAGTCTACATCCAAACCGATCTGGTTTTTCAGATTGAAACTTAAATCTGCCTACAAACAGACGGACAGCGGACTTCTTTAACAGTCCGATCCTGGCCGAAGTTCGGCCATCACTAGTTACAGGTGCTGGAGGACTCAGAAGGATCCACGGGACAAGTTTCGAGCGGCAGCTCTTTGTCAACCATTTAAGCAATGTTCTCTAACAGCGTAGTAGGGGCTGACCACTAGGGAGGTTTTTGCAAGGATTGATCTCTTAGGACCGTTTGCTTAAAGGGATGACGTCTAGTCTGACTCCAATAGCTGTATAGCGATTTACCTTCCTGAGACCTCTATGCCTGGCCTGTATAGCAGAGACAATCACTGTAGACAATCTTTGTCAGATAGCTGAACTCACCCTTAGTAGTTTCATTCAGTTTATTGAAGGCTGATGAACAGATGATGACTTTCAGAGATGAATGAACAATACTTAGGAGGTCAAGGAGTATTCGTTCCTAGCCCAGATGTGTGTCTGCTCCAATGGTGGCAGGAAACTCACAGTGAAGAAGGAGGAAGTTACCTCACATTTCATGAGGTAAATAAAGAGAAGTACCCGTGAAGGTTACGGTGAGAAGGGATGAAAGGAATCAAAAAGCCCTCAACTCGAGCAGTGCTATGCTCTATGGTGTTCGGCTTCCAAGCCCCACACCATAGAGCCATGGTTTCCATGCACTGCACTGATGATGGCCAAGTAGCCTGAAACAGCTGTATGCAGTTTGGAATAAATGGCTCTGTACCAAAAAGGCTATATTTGCACTGTACACCAGCGGTTTCTGGATGTGCATCTGGCTGATGGGGCGAAAAGGAATAATTTGCATGGCTCCGCCCACTGTCCTAAAACGAAGGCTTCCACCTAAGGTTTTGGGATTTGTGCTGGATTGGGCCGTGTAAATACCTTCTGTTTTAAGAAGGCGTGATTGTGCTATGAGGTAAATAACAGGTGTAATAGCGGTCAATACCCAATAGATGGCAGCATTACATTTACTACTAACATTACTAGCTGTAGCGATCCGGGCCAGCCCTCTCTCCTACGGCGGCCGGTCCGGGTTTTACTCAGACGTGGCCGTCCTGTGCTCATTACCACCGGGCGCAGGAGGCTACTTAGGGAGTGGAGGGGACGAGAGTGGCGGCTTGTGTGGTGTCCTGAGTCCTCTTACGTCAGTGGAACAGGTCTGGATTCTGCGTGTGGCGTGGGGGGGGGGGGGGGTTGGTTGCGGAACGTGAGTTTGGGAGAGCTGGACAGCGCGATGCTGTGGATTATGTGTGGAGCCATTGCGTGGGAGATGTAGCTGAACTGGAGGGGGGCTGACGGAGGCGAGTGGAGGATTTGTGCTCTTTGCACGAAACAGATGAAGGGATATGTTTGTTGGGTCGTGTGTGCAGTCGCATTCCTTTTGTGTTGCTTGGGCTTCTGGCGACCGATGTGTGTGGGGTTGCTGGATTGGAGGGGCGGCGGAATTTCGGTGCGGGCCCCGGGCGACGAGGGCACACGCTACGCCCACTGCCTGAAAGGACCTTCTACAAAAAACATGAGAAGACAACACAATTACTCTGGTCTGATGAGACAAAGAATTTAAACTCTTTGGTGTCGTTGAATGCCAGAAGTTCACATTTGAAGATAACACCAGGCACCAGTCATCACCAGTGACCAATACCATCCCTCACCCACTACCGTGAAGCATGGTGGTTGGCAGCATCATGCTGTGGGGAATGTAGTGGCAGGAACTGGGGGATTAACACAGTCAGGATAACAAGGGGGAAAGATGACTGCAGCAATTGTACAGAGACATCCTGTGATAAAGAAAACTGCTCCAGAGCGCAGCCAAGATATCAAAGAAGCTTCAAGGCCAAACTCTGTAAAATGTCCCTGAGTGGCCCAGACTTGAATCCCACTAAAACATTCTTTGGGAGTTCTTTAAAATGTTCGTGCACCAACGCTTCCCATCCAAATGATGCAGCTTGGGAGGTGCTGCGGGGGAAGAATGGGCGGGACAAGGATATGTGTGCCAAGCTTGTGGCATCATATTCAGAGAAGATTTGAGGCGTGTGATTGCTGCCAAAGGGGATCACAAGGGTTTATTGAGCAAAGGTGTAGACAATTATGTAACATGTGATTGTCTCCCCCATTTTTTTATTTTTAATAATGGTTACCAAAACTAGTTAAACTTTTGTTCATGTTGTTCATCCTGGGGTGTGTGTTGGGTAGAACTTATGAGGAAAAAAAAATGCATCTAATCAATTGTTAGAATAATGCCTGATGTAACATCAAAATTAGTTGATTGAGCGGACATAGGGCAAAACATGTGTATTCGCGGAAATGCCGCGAAGTTTTATGGAAAAACATTCGAGGAAAATATTCGCATTTCGGGCAATATTACTTCTTATTGCGAAGTATAAGGCAGCAGTTTTGTATAGCGAATATGCAAATTTTATAGTATTCGCGAATATAGTGTTTAACATTAAGGGGCCGTGTTGAAAAAAAAATTGCGAAATTTATGTTGGAAGCCATCTAAGTGATTTTCGTGAATGGAAATTTTCTAAAAGTACCAATTTTCGCAAATATTCAGCGAATTATCGGCATCACCCCCAATATTGGATTTTAAAAACTGTGTAGTGGTCAACAGGGGAGGTGTTGGCTAAGCTATTGTTGCAGACTTCCTCAGTAGTCCACTTGCATCTGAGAGAGGCGTGTTGTGTTGTAACTGGTGAAAAAAAATACCGAATATGCAGGAATGCGAAATATTCGGCAATATATTAACCATTTCAATTCGCGAATTTTCCGAAATTGCCGATATTCGCGATTATATATCGGAATCCGGAATATTCGTGGATCATCACTTAATCACCAATATGTGGCAAAAAGTGTATGTGCTGTGAGACTACAATCGGAATATGCCTGTAGATAGTTTAAGAGGGCAGCACAAAAGTGGCACGCCACAGGTACTAACACGAGGACCAAATACCTAGCTATGCATACCTGCATTATTTGTTACTTTGTGTGGCTATAACAACTTGAAGGGTTATTGCAAGAATCTGAGACGGCCCGCATCTATCTAGGTTTCAAACGAGGAGTGTGTGGCTCTCAGGCCATTTAGAGGGAGAGAGATCTGCAGCAGAACCAGCGTCAATAGAAGATCTGGAGGTTGAAAGTCCAGAGTAGACATATGCAAGAGTTAAAAATCTGACCAGAGAAGAAAAGAGCACATGTTGGACAGCTTGGGAATATGGATATTGAAGGTGTGCCATTGTGGACTGCAGGTAGTCTCTGAGGGTTAGTGTACTAAAGCCAGAAAAACTGTCAGGGTTGTACTACTGAGGTATGAGATCTAGAGGGTCACACTACTGAGGTATGAGATCTGGGGAGGTACACTAATGAGCGTATGAGATTGGGGGTAATATGAAGTATGAGATCGGTGGGGGGTCACGAATACTGAGAGTATGGAGATCTGGGGGGGGGTCACACTGCTGAAGGTAGGTATGAAATTCTGGGTGGTCACACTACTGAGGTATTATGAGATCGGGGTGGGGGTCACCACTACTGAGGTATGAATGAAATCTGGGGGGTCACACTCACTGAGGTATGAGATCTGGGGGTTACATACTGAGGATGAGATCTGGGGGGTCACATAACTATTTTTTTTTTTTTTTGTTTTTTTACTGGAGGTATGTGATATCTGGGGGCGTAGGGTCACACTACTGAGGTTTATGAGATCTGGGTGGGTCACACTTACTGGAGGTATGAGATGCTGGGGGGTCACAATACTGAGGTATGAGATCTGGGGGTCTACACTACATGAGGGTATGAGAATTCTGGGGGGTCATCACTACTGAGGTGGTATGAGATCATGGGTGGTCACACTACTGAGGTATGATGATCCTGGGGGGTTACCACTTTACTGAGGATGAGATCTGGGGGTTCACATACTGGGGTATGAGATATGGGGGGTTCACTATGAGTATGAGTTCTGGGGTATATGAGGTATGAGATCTGGGGTAATACTGAGTATGAGATTGGGGGGGGTCAACACTACTGAGGGTTTATGAGATCTGGGGGTTCACACTACTGTAATGAGTATGAAGATTTGGGGTTCAAATGGTGTTGTACTGTGAGAGAAGGGGAAAAAAGATTAGCAAATGAGTGACGGAGCGCAAACTCAGTTCATTTTCTTAATGCTTGTTGTGACCTGTGGGATGGAGACAGCTATACTCGGAGTGATCAATCAGGAAACAGGGAGGTCCATCTGCAGCAGAACCTTACCATTGCAGGGAGGCTGATGCAGGAGGACAGTGAGAGACAGATGAGGAAGACACCACCCTACCATATGGGCGGGATGCAGTACAAACACATCTCCTGGGCACTCACCTGAGGAGCTCACTAACAAAGTTATGTGCACCCTGAAATAACATCTCTTTTCAAAAAACACAGGTTGAAGAATGATGGGCCCAGCCACCCCCCGGAATGAACCTTTGCGCCACAAAGTTTGGGGAACCAATGATGATATAGGATGAGAGGAGCAAGAATGCTAAGCATACAAATAGCCAACTAGATGGCTCAGATCCAGTAAAGCGAGATGCAGCCGAGTGTACCGCAGAGTATGACAGGCAGAGTGATACAGGCAGAGTATTAGTATACAGCAGAGTATTACAGCATGAGTTATGACAGCGGCGGTATACAGCAGAGTATACAGCAGAGGATATCCCAGCAGAGTATACAGTGGGGTGATACAGCGGAGTTGTAGAAGAAACAGCGGAGGTAGAAGCGGAGTATAAGTGGAGTATTACAGAACGGAGGAGTAAGGGAGTATACAGTGCGACGTATACAGCGGAGTATACAGCGGAGTATACCTATAGAAAGGCAGCCAATCACAGACCCAACATTACATACACAAACATTTACACAATAACCTACCTTCATAGTGGAACCCATACTGCCAGACTGAATATTATCATGTCTAAGTGCAGGATGTTCAGCGTCAGCATTCAGACATCTGTGATCCGGACCGCAGCATCTGCGCCATTGTTTTTTTAGGTTCTTTTAGTTCCTAATATGGGAACCCGGAGGCTCCATCGGTATTTGTGTTTTGGTTCTGACCTGGCGGGTGACCCCGCGTTTCCTCTTCTGGGACAGTTTGATGAACGCTGAGCCATGGAATGGTCTCCTATTTGATGTTTCCTTTGTAACTATGTGGGAGGCCGAAGGAAAACAACGTGCGGGAGGAGGATAGCTGCGGAGAAGCTATAAAACAGAGCATTCCCGGTTTATTGTAAATATTTTTTTTTGTTTCTCCAGCCGGTTACCCCAAACTTAGACCTAAAGTCCACCACTTACACTTACAAATTTCCACCATTACAATTTCTGTACAATTCAACTTTTGTTCATCCAAAACCATAGGTACATATGAGGAGAGCTTTCTAAATCCTTTCCAATCACTAGTGTATTCTAACTCAGGAGGACCGACACTACATAGCAGTGATATATACCTTTCAATCACTATGTATTCTTTATATCAGGGAGGACCCGGCACTACATAGCAGTGATATACACCTTTCCAATCACTATTGTTGTTTCTATCAGGGAGGACCTGGAACTACATAGCAGTGATATTATACCGTCCATCACTTGTATTCTATCAGGGAGGAACCAGCCGAAATTAAGCAGTGATATATAGCATTCACATCCACCATGTACTCTATCAGGGAGGACCCAGCACTTACATAGCAGTGATTATACCTTCCATCACTATGTATTTCTATCAGGGAGGACCCGGGCACTATAGCAGTTGATATATACTTCCAATCAATATGTATTCATCTCAGGGAGGACCCATTTTGTGTTATTTAGCATACAAAGCAGTGTGATATAGTACCTTCCAATCACTAATGTATTGGGTTATATAATTTTTTGGTGAGGACCCGAGCATTCTACATGTAGCAGTGATATATACCTTCCAAATCCACTATGGATTCTATCAGGGAGTGACCCAGCCTTCTTGGATTTCTTTTCCCCCACTACATAGCGAGTGATATTAGAACCTTCCAATCACTATGTATTCATCAGGGAGGACCCGATAAAAAAAATATAGAGTGGTATATATTCAATGATGTGTATTTATCAGGGAAGGAGAATAATAGAGTATATGATACCTTCCAATCACCTATGTATTATATCAAGGAGGACCCGGCACTACATAGCAGTGATATGAGTGTTCCCAAAAGTTTGCCAATGGGGGGCATATCATCATGGTGGATGTCCAATGTAGGACTATTACAGCCCCACTGACACCCCTAAACTGTTTTTTGGAAAATGCTTATATCACCAAACTTGATGGAGATGGGGGGGTGGGGGGTTAATACATACATAAAAGATGTTTGTATGTCTCTAACAGCAAATAGTTGTTTGCAAAATTAAGTTCAAAAGTTATGTCGGAAATTACGATTTTAGAAATTTTGACTTGACTTTGAAACTTTATTTATGCAAAAAAAAAAACTATTTCGTGTTAGAGACATACGTCTTTTTGTGTAGTATTAACCCCAATTCCCCCCATCTCCATCACAAAGTGTTGGTGATGACTTACGCAGTTGTTCAGGGGTATATATAGTAACTGAACCCCTTGAGACTACCTGCAGTCCAAATAACCAACCTGTTCATACGTCTATATCCAAAACTGTCACAACAGTGCTTTTTTCTTGTCAGATTTTAACCCTTAAATATGGCTATACCTCTGACGTTATTCACCCACCATGAATCTCCAACACCTTTAAGCCCCCAATAACACTTCAGATTCTACATACAATTTCCATCAGATTCTACCAAACAACTATGTACTTGTATACGTGACCTCCCTGATAGAATACATAGTGATTGGAAAGGTATATATCATGCTACTGTAGTGCGTGGTCCTTCCCTGATTTAGAATACATAGTGATTTTAAATTTTTGGAGAGTATATATATCACTGCGTATGTAGTGCTGGGTCTCCAGCTGATAGGATAAACATGAGTGATTGCGAAGGTATATTATACACTGCGATGGTAGTGCGGGTTCCTACCCTGATAGAATGTATACGTGATTGGAGAGGTATAGTATTCAACTGAATATGTTAGTGCTGGGTCCTCCTGATAGGAATGACATAGTGATTGGAAGGTAGGTATATATCAACTGCTATGTAGTTAGTGGTGTCCTCCCTGATGAGAATTGACTATAGTGATTGGAAAAGGTATAATATCACATCTATGTAGTGGCTGAGGTCCTCCATGATAGAACACATAGTGATGTAGAAGGGATTATATCCCTGCTATGTAGTCCGCTGGGTTGCCTCCAGGCTAGAATAGAATACATAGTGATTGCAAGGTATATATCACTGCTATGGTTAGTGCTGGGTCTCCATGATAAGGGAATTACATAGTGACTTGGAAGGTATATATCAATGACTATGTTTAGTGCAGGGTGCCTCCTGATGAGGAATACATAGTGATTGGGAAGGTATTTATAGCACTGCGATGTAGTACAATGTCCTCCCTGATAGAATTACATAGTGATTGGAAGGTATATATCACTGACTATGTAGTGCGGGTAGGGGTCCCTCCTGACTAGAATACATAAGGTGACTTGGAAGGTATATATCAGATGCTACTGTAGTGCTGAGCCCTCCCTGATACGAAATACATAGTGATTGGAAGGTATATCTTAACTGCTATGTAGTGCTGGGTCCTCCCTTGATAGGAATACATTAGTGATTGGAGCATGGTATTATATCCACTGCTATCGTAGTGCGGGGTCTCCCTGATAGAATTACATAGTGATTGGAAGGTATAGATCACTGCTATAGTAGTGCCGGGAAGGTCCTCCTGATAGAATACATAGTGATTGGAAGGTTTGGTAGAAGGTCCTATATTAAATGGTTTTGGTTGAGAAGAGAAAAACGTTGATTGTACAGGAAATTGATAATGTAAGTTGTATGTGGTGTATGGGGGGGCTTTAGAGGTCTAATCTTTTTTGGGGGGATGATTGGTAAGGTTTAACTTAACAAGTGTCACACCCCAAACTGAAACCTTCTACTAGTTGTTAAAAGTTTCCCTGAGTATTCAGTTATATAAATTATATTACTTTTATTTAACAAACCAAAAAAATTGCAAAGAAGAACTCCTTCTACAGCAGAATTTAAACGATAGCTAGAGTGAAAGTATGTGTGGAGCATGGTAATCTCAATCTGCAATATCAGCTAAGAGACACAGGATGTTCACTAGAGAGCACTTGGCATCAGAGCACAACACGATGCTGCTTTTCACAACAGAAGGGAGGAGGGGAAGAAAGCTGCGTTGCATCTCTCCCCTTGGTTGTTGGTAGCACATTGGAATGTTGCTTAGAAGTAGAAGGAATATGATATATATACTGTTGCCAATTTATTATCCGGATGGGTCAGCAAGAAATTTTGTTTGGAGAGGTGAGATCTCCTTCATTCATTTCATTCTGGTAGCAGGACACACTTGAATTGTCGGTGTGACCAGGGAAGGAAAACGGCAGCTGTGATTCGTTTTGCAAAACGATGAGCACACCACCATTTGGGGATTACCAAACTTGAGGGGTTCAAATTTGGTGACAGGTTATTTACTATATCGCACAGCATTATGTCCGCAGCGCTGTACAATACATTAGAGTGGGAGATTACAAACACAGTTTATAACAACACAAGTTACAGGTAATGACAGAGGAGGAGTGGAGGACCCGGCCCCGGACACGCTTACAATCTAATAGATCGGAATGGTAAGGTGGCCCATAGGGAGCAATAGTGCGCAATCTCACAGGAAAGGGATCGAGGGTATCTCCACCAATGTATCTCCATTGACAAAACGATCGAATCAGAATAGAAAAAAAATCGACTTATCGTGATCAAGGTTGCGAGTGCGAGTTTTTGGACAATTCAGTTTTTTTGGGGGGGGTCGATCGTTTCAGTGTGGGCATCATTGAGTCGTGGGCGTCCCACAGCGGATCCGATCAGGGGGAAAATGTTGACTGGGGAAGAATTGACCGTGTATGACCACCTTTTAAGATAAATAATAATAACTTGTAATGATTCAAAATTCAAATATGTGTTGCAGTACCTGCCTGTGGCCCAGAAGGTGGGCAGTGGCAGAACCAGGAGGATGCAATGTTTTCCCAGCTCGTGACTCTCTCCAGCCTTCATGCCTCATTGTTAATGAACTTTGACCATTTATATTAAATAGTTCTTAAAAATTCCCAATACATGTAGCGGATATCCAGGTTAGTTCGTTATCGAGCGCTGAACTTGTAATTAACTGTTGATTAAAACAAAGTGCTGCGATGAAGAGCTGTGTGAACTGGTGTCTGTGGAACCCCGGTGCGGGGCTCCTGACTTATTAAAGACGTAATTCTCGACCCAAGAATAACAGTGGGAGTAATGGTTGCAGAAGCTTTTTCCATATGCCTAACCCAAGGACTACAGAACACTTCCCTACACTCGTCCCTCCAATAAACAAAGGATGAAGGGTTTAAGGACAATGCTTACCAGAATAAGAGGAAAGGAGGGAGAGCCAGAAAGATTTCTGGCAAGGATCAGTATAGGAGAAAAAGTAAAAAGAAGAACTTGTTTACACAAACTTGGATATACATAAAGGACGAAAAGTAGGTTTATTTTTTTTTTGTGATTTCTGAGTGAATTTTAGAGAAAAAGGAAATTGTGCTTGGGAATTTAAGATCACGTGATATTGTACAGTGTTGGCGGATCAACCAATAAAAAGAGGGGTCTTAAGCTGGCCATACACCTCTTAGATGGTCTCGTGTCAGATTATCCTTTAGATTTCTACCAACAAATATGTAGTTGCCGGGGGTCCTATGCGATTGTTGAACACAGGTTTAGGACTTGATTTAGAAAGTCCATCCTATTACATTTGGTTTTGGTTAAAAAGAAGGAGATCTAAAGGAAATTGACAGGGGAGAATTGAAGGTGTATGGGGGGGGGGGGGGGCTTTATGAATAATGAATTTTACTAAACAAAAGGAACGACTGAGCGATCTAATGGACACATTTTTAATCGTTTCTTTGCCACGGCCCGGGGGCGATTTGTCTCCCCCCAATCAGCAGTTTGAAGGCGGATCGCGCCATAGAAAATGAACTATGGAGGTGTCAAAAAAATTTATGTTAAATGGAGGATCAGACGGGATTTTTATCGGGAAGGATAGAGGGGGTGAATTAAAAAGGGTTGGGGGCTGTGGGGTAGTAGGGTGGGTTTAAATATTAATAGAGATGGGGAAAAGGGTTGGGAGAAAGTTAGGGCGAAACGGATGTTGGTTGTGCGGGGAATAGGGATGTTGAGTATGTTGGGAGAAGAAGGTTAAATTTTGGAGATAAACTGTGTGTAATTTCTGGGAGGAAGGAAGGAAGAATAGGAGAATTTTATACAGAAAGAGGTCTTGTAGTGAGAAGAGGACGGCTGGAAAAACGGATGTGAGTCAGTGAGCAAATTGGGTAAAGGAATATGGTTAGGTGGGTACGGACGGATGTGACAGATGAGTAATGGTTTGGGTTTAAATTGGAGAGGGGGGAATTTGAATATGTGGAAAGAGGGAGGGAACATTTTGAAGTGAGTGTTGGGGACACCAGGAGGGTTCGCGACATATATTATCGCGTCCAAGTATGAATCACTAAAAGTGGAGACAAGCCCGCATTAATACGTTTTACTGAGCTTTAATGCAGAACCATCGATAGCATCACTGTGGGTTTGGAGCTCGAATATTACGAATTGCAATTACCGTATTTTTCGGACTATAAGACGCACCGGACCATAAGACGCACAAAGTTTTTAGGAGCAGTGAAATCCAGAAAAAAAACAAGATTATTAATGTTTTCACATCAGATGGGTTAATGCAATGAACTTCAATGAAGGCAATATTCAATTCAGCCAGTAGGCGTCACTAGCAGCAGGTACAGCGTCTGATCAGGCTTATTTCAAATGATCGGGAGGAGGAGAAGGGAGGGGGCAGAAATCTGCAAACCTTCATCCCTCTACTGCTCTGACTGTCAGATGGGAAGATCAGCTGTGATTGTGTCCGTGGTAAGAAACTGCCGAGAGTTATTGCGGTTCCCACTGACACTGAGAGAGGGAAAGATGGCAGTCCAATCCTAGCCCTCTTTCTCCATTGCTAGCAAAGGCTTTGCTGGACAGGACAATTTTACAGTACAGACTGAGAGAGACGACACAGCCGGAATCTCTCAACTGACAGTTCCTCCACGCTACCCCCGGCTACATCTCAGGTCCTGGAGAGCTGGCAGGAAAGCCAAAGATGAGACCACCAGCGGCCAGATGTGGCCGAGGGGGTCGCACATTCGGACCAGAAGACGAAGGCACTTTTTGCCCCCCTTTGGGTGGTGAAAAAGTGCGTCTTATGGTACCGAAAAATACAGTATATTTACAACAAATATCGTCTATTCGAGGAATTCGCAAATTCGGAAATATGATGACGGATATTCACAATGTTGAGTATTCACAATATTCTGCATTGAGAAGCTAATGGCCATGCATGCAATGCGAAAATAAAACCACATGTGACCCTTTGTTTGAAGGTGAGACTATGCGATATAAATATAATCATTATGCCAGGATAGGTACCCCTGAAAACGCACCCCCCACACTGCCCGACACCAGGGGAATGAGGGCGGCGTGATCGCCAGTGGGCCAGACAGGCTAGGGACTGCCCCTGCCCTATGTATTGAGAGATCCCAGGGCGGGCTCATTATAAGACTGGGTTGGGTGCGAGGTCTTGCAACCCTCGCTGGGCCGACCTGAATTTCCATTACTGCGGCTGAGCAATATAGTATAGACGCCTCCGCACTGTACGTACTATACATTATGTGAACAATGGTTAGGTCAGAGTTCCTCCTTTCCCTTTCTAATGGCCCCCATAACATGCACAGATATTAGCGGGCCGACAGAATTAAAAACAATCAATTTTTAGATTCGGCGACTGAAATTTGGTGCACGCCCACATGGTCGATCAATAAAATTGGATACGTAATTGTGAAAAAAATCGATGAAAAACATGATAGGAAGCCGGTGTCGGAAAAATTTGATCGTTGAGTGTACAAATTACGATAAAAAAGAAATCGTCTCAAAAAAAATAAATAAAAAAAATCGACATCAAACAATTGGTTATTCCATGTGGAGTTATTCTATTTTATTAGTATTATCATTTATTTATATAGCGCAAACATATTACGCAGCGCTTGTTACAATAACATTAAGGCTGCCATACAACGGCAGGATTCGTGCGGATTCCGGCGCGATGGATTCCTGCGCGGTGCACGGGATCCATCGTGCACGGAATCCTCTGCAGCCACACCTGCCGTCCGATCGCATCCGAGGATCGGGGAGCAGACGGGAATCGGAGACGGAGGAGAAGAACCAAACTGTTGGTCTTTTCGGTCTGATTCTGCTTGATCAGGGGGCGTTGCGGTCAGGGAGCGATCCATCGGACCACGGATCCGGCCGTGCAAGGTGGGGCTGCCACGATCGGATTCCCTAATTGGTATGATCGTTCTCAACTGTGGATGCCGGCGGAATCGCCGGAATCCATCGGTGCTGAATCGATCAGCCAGGGATCCGTGCAGTGTATGGCTAGCTTAGAGTGGAGATTACAACACAGTT
>CM070034.1:173280157-173291544 GCA_036250615.1 Ptychadena robeensis
ACAACTCAGTAGTGTCTGCTAACAGAATGAAATGCAATAAGGATCTCACTCTCCAAAAATTCTTGCTGACCCATCGATATAGTGCAACAGTATAATCTATATTCCTTCTAAGCACATCCATGTTACTACCCAGCAGTGAAGAGATCAACCCATCTTCCTTCCCCTCTCCTCCCTGCTGTGTGCAAAGCAGCATCGTGTTGTGCTCGGATGCCAGTGCTCTCTAGTGACATCCGGTGTGACCTCTGATATTGCAGATTAGGATTACGCTCCACACAACCTCACCTAACTCTGTTTAATTCTGCTGTAGCAGGAGTTCTTTTGCTTGGCACATTTTATGTTGTTAAAAGTATCTTAATGTTATATCACTGCAGGTAAATCTTTAACCCCTATCGCCAGGTTTGCAAGTATGGGGTGTGACACTGTAAGGTAAATTAACCAATCTCCCCCCCAACGCTCCCCCTCTTCCACCCCACCAGATTAGAACCATCTACTTCGCCCCCACTGCAAAAACCCCTATTTCCATTATCCAAAGTAACCCCTTTCTTTACCACCTCAACCTTTTCTTCTACCAAAAACCATTTAATAATGAAGGAGACCTTTCCTGACACCAAACCTTCCATCACTAATGTATTCTTATCAGGAGGACCCCGGCACTAAATAGCAGTGATCTATCCTTCCATCACTATGTTTCTATCTGTAGGACCCAGCACTCCATATTTGATATTACCTTCCTCACATATTTTCTAATCAGGGGAGGAACCCAGCACTAGACTAGGCCTTGATATACTAACCTTTCGCCAATCACTAATTATTCTATCAGGAGGCTCCAGCACACATAGCTTGAATATACCTTTACCAATCACTATGTATTCTATCAGGGCGGACCCAGCACTACATAGCATGATTTACCTTCCAATCACTATGTATGCTTCAGGGAGGACATGGTACTCCTACATACAAGGATAATACCTTCCCACACTATGTATTCTATCAGGAGGACCCGGCACTACAATAGCAGTGATATCTACCCAACATTCCAATCACTATGTATTCATCAGGGAGGAACCCGCACTACTATCAGTGATATATAACCCTTGCAACAAACTCAAGTATTCCTCAGGGGGACCCAGCACTACTAGCAGGGATTATAACCTTCTAAATCACTATGTATTCCTCAGGAGGACCCAGCACTACATAGAGGTGATATATCCGCTTCCAATCACTTGTTTAAACACATTCTTCAGGGATGACCCAGCACTCATACCAGATGATAATATACCTCCAATCACTATGTATTTGCTATCAGGGAGGGGCCCAGCCACTACTATGCATTGATATATAGCCCTTCCATCACTTACATTCTATCAGGGAGGACCCGGCACTCAAGCAGTGATATATAACCTTCCAATCAACCTTTGTATTCTCCAGGGAGGACCCAGCCTACATAGCAGTGAATATATACCTTCCAATCATGGCTGTGAGATGGGGGGGGTAGGTGTTCTGGGATCGGGGAGGGTGGGAGGATGGGCCGCATGGCGAGCGCATAGGCGGGGGTATGTGGTGGTGTGTTGTATATAGGGGTCCCGTGTTTCGCATAGTCACTGTGTTGGGGGTATTGGTGTTTCTGGAGTCTTGTAGTCAGTTTTTGGGCGTGGTGGGGGTCACTATACTACATAGTTTGTTGGGTAGATCTGATGAAATTTTTTTGTTATGGAGGAATCTGAAGGTGTCTTGGGGGCTTAAAGGGGTTTTGAGATCTGGGGTGAAAAGTCAGTAGGCATATGTAAGTGTAATCTGACAATAGAAGCACTGTGTGACCGTTGGAATTGACTACTGGACAGGTTGGTATTTGGACTTCACGGTAGTCCTCCAGTGGTTAGGTTCCTAATAGAAAAAAAAAGGCCCCTGAACTGCTATGCATCACCAACTGATGGAGAATGGGGTTGGTGGTATACTACAAAAAAAGACTTATGTCTCTACAGAAATAGTTTTTGGCATAAATAAAAGTTCAAGGTCGTCAACACTTTTCTAAATCGTAAATTTTTCCGACTACAAAACTTTGACACTTAATTTATGGCCAAAACTATTTCTGTTAGAGACATACATCTTTTTAATGATCGCTATCCCCCCCAACCCCCTTCTCCCAAGTTTGGTGCTGATAGCATTTCAAAACGTTTAGGGGTGTCCAGTGGGGCTGTATACTCTACTGGACACCACCCATGCTGAATGCCCCCCATGGCAAACACCTTTTGGGAACACTCATATCACATGCATGTAGTGCCGGGGTGCCGGCCTCCTTGATAGAATACATAGTGATTGGAGGTATATATCACTGCTATGTATCCGGGTCCTCCCTGATATAATAACATAGTGATTTGGAAGGTAGATACACTTGCTATTATTGCTGGGTCCCTCCCTGATATAATACATAGTGATGTGGAAGATATACTATCCCTGCTATGTATTGCTGTTTTCCCCCTGATAGAATACATACTTTGATTTGGAAGAGTATAATATCACTGTATGTATTGGCCGGGTCCTCCCTATAGAGATTCTATTGGATTGGAGGTATAATCACTGCTATGTAGTGCCGGGTCCTCCCTGATAGAACATAGTGATGGAAGGTATAATCACTGCTATGTCGTTGCTGGGTCCTCCCTGATAGAATACATAGTGGATGGAGGTATATATCACTGCTATGTCGTGCTGGTCCTCCCTATAAATACATAGTGATTGGAAGGTATATATCACTGCTATGTAGTTCCAGTCCTCCCTGATAGAATACAGTGAAGTTGGAAGGTGTATTCACTGCTAACTGTAGTGCCGGGTCCTCCCTGATAGAATACATAGTGATTGGAAAGGTCTATGTCACTGGCTATGAGTGTCGGGTCCTCTCCTGATAGAAACATAGTGATTGGCAGGCTTAGAAGCTCTCATATTACTGGTTTTGGATGAACAAAAGTTGATGTAACAGCATGTAATCGGGAAGATTTGTACGGTGTATGGGTGACTTTATTCTAAGTTTGGGTAACCGTCTGGAGTCTTTTTAATAAACCTGAAGCTCTGTTTTAGCCTTCTCCGCATCTATCCTCCTCCTCCGATGTTTTCCTTCGGCCCTCCACATAGTAACCAAGGAACATCAAATAGGAGACATTTCAGGGCTCAGCGTTCATCACTGTCCATAAAGAGGAAACCGGGGTCCCACACGCAGGTCAGAACCAAACAATACCGGATGGAGCTCCGGGTTCCCATTCTTAGGAATAAAAACCTAAAACAAGGCCGATTCTGCGATCCGGATCACAGATCTGAATGCTGACGCTGTGAAATCCTTACCTGAGACATGATATATTACAGTCCTGGGCAGTAATGGGTTCCTTGAAGGGAGGTATTACGATGTATGTTGTGTATGTATGTTGTAGCTGTGATTGCTGCTTCTATAGGTTACTCCGCTGTAATACTTCTCACCCATAACTTCGCTGGTATACTCCACGTGTAATCCGCTGTAAAAATACTCCGCTGTTTACCCCAGTCCAACACTTCTACCTGTCTACTCCGCTTTATACCCCACCTTTATACTCTGCTTGTATACTCTGCGTATACTCGCTGTATACCCCGCTGTATACTCTGCTGTATACTCTGCTTGTACTCTGCTGTAATACTCTGCTGTTACTCTGCGGTACACTGCTGCTGGCCTCCTCTGCTTGTTACGGGATCGAGCCATCTAGTGGCTATTTGGTATGCTACAGTCTTGCCTCTGCCCTCTCTATATATCAGTGGTTCCCAAACTGGGGGTGGCGCAAAGGGTATTTCCGGGGGGTGTGGCCCTCATTCTAACCTGTGTTTGAAAAGAGATGTTAATGTCAGGGGTTGCACATAACGTTGTTAGTGAGCTCCTCAGGTAGGTGCCAGGAGACGGGTTGGTACTCCAGCCCAATGTAGGGATTGGTCTTCCTCACTGTCCTCTCACTTCCTCTGCAACGCCTCTGCATGGTAGGTCTGCTGCAGAATGGCCTCCCTGTTCCTATTGATCCCCGATTAGCTGTCTCTCCACAGGTACCAGCTGGCTTTGGGTCACATTAAACCTCACAGTACAAACACCATTTGAACACAAAATCTCAATCTCAGTAGTTGACCATGACCCCCATATCTCATACCTCATTAGTGTGACCCGCCCCGATTCCATACCTCAGTAGTGTGACCCCCCGATCTCATACCCCAGTATGCTGACCCCCATATCTCATACCTCAGTATGTGACCCCCATATCTCATACCTCTCATTAGTGGACCCCCCCCCACCCCAGATCTCATCCCAGTAGTGAGACCCCCATATCTCATACCTCAAGTAGTGTGACCCCATCTCCATACCTCAGTATGTACCCCCCAATCTCATACCTCAGTAGTTGTGACCCCCCAGATCTCATACATCAGTAGTGTGACCCCCCAGATATCATACCTCAGTAGTGGGACCCCCCATATCTCATACCTCCGTAGTGTGAATGACCACCCAGATCTCATACCTCAGTAGTGTGGACCCCCCAAGATTTCATCTCATTATTGTAGACCGCACCCCGAATTCTCATACCTCAGTATTGTGACCCCCAGATTTTCATACCTCAAGCATTGTGGAACCCCCCCAGAATCCATACCTCAGTAGCGTGACCCCCCCAGAGCTCATACCTCCAGTAGTGTGACCCCCTCCATACTTCTCAGACCTCAAGTATTGTGCCCTCTAGATCTCATACCCTCATAGTACACCCTGACATTTTCTGGCTTAGTACTAACCCCCAGAGACTACCTGCAGTCCAATGGGCAACCTTTTCATCAGTCATTTCCGCTGTCACCAGTGCTCTTCTCTTGGTCAATTTTACTCTTGCAATGTCCTACTCTGACTTTCACCTCCAGATCCTCTATTGATGACGCTGGTTGCTGCAGATCCTCCCCTCTATGGCTGAGAGCCACACTCCTCGTTTGAACCTGATAGATGGCTGGGCGGCCGCTCAGATCTGCACTACCTTCAAGTTTTAGCACAACAAAGTAACCATATTCAGGTATGCTGCTTTAGTTTTGGTCCTCTTGAGTACCTGTGCGTGCCACTTTTGTGCTGCCCTGTAAATATCTACAGGCGCATTTTCCGATTGTAGTCACAGCACATCACTTTTGCCACAATATTGTGATTAGTGATGATCACGATATTCGGATTCGATATTAATCGCGAATATCCCCCCACAAAAAAACCCAAAAAAAAACCAAACAAAAACAACAGAAAACAAAACCCGGCAATTCTGAATGCGAAGATGGTGGACATATTGCTAATATTCGCAATTCCCGCATATTCGGTATTTTTTTTTTTTCCCATTACACAACCGACTCCTCTCAAATGCAAGTGGACGAATGGGAAGGCTGCACAAGAGTTAGCAACACTCCCTGTGACCTCAACAGTTTTTAACTCATATTGGGGTGAATGCGAATATTTCGGAATATTGCGAAAATTGGTACTTTAAGAAAATTCACGAAATCACTTAGATTGCGGCCAAAATTCGCAATTTTTTTTCAACACGCCCCTTAATGTTAACATATATTCGCGAATATATTAAAAGTTGCGATAAATTCGCAATAAACTAAACTGAAACTGTGGCCCGAATTCGCAATAGAAGAATATTGCCGAATGCAATATTTTCCTCGATGTTTTCCATAAAATATTCGCTGTCATGCCGCAATAACGAATGTTGCCATGCCGCTCACACTAATTGTGATGTACAAACCCAACAGCATGATTCTAAAATTGATTAAGATTGCCTTTTTTTCCTCATAATTCCTACAAACACACACACACCCACTACAACATGAAACAGTTTACTCTAGTTTTTGGTAACATTATTAACAATAAAAAAACGGAGACATCACATGTCATAAGTGTCTACAAGCCTTTGCTCAATACCCTTGTGGTGCCCCTTTGCCGCATCACAGCTCAAAGTCTTCTTGAATATGATGCCACAGCTTGGCACCCATATCCTTGGTCACCGCCCTTCGTCCCGCCGCACCCCCAAGCGCATAGTTTGATGGGAAGCGTTGTGCAGACATTTTAAGAACTCCAAATGTTTAGTGGGATTCAAGTCTTGGCCACTCAGGACACTTTACCGGTTTGCCTTGAAGCTTCCTTTGATTCTTGGCTGCGCTCTGGAGCAGGTTTTCATCCAGGATGTCTCTGTACATTGCTGCAGTCATCTTTTCCCTTTATCCGTGCTGGTATCCCAGTTCCTGCCACTAACAATCCCCACGCATAATGCTGGCCACCCCCATGCGTCACTGTAGGGATGGTATTGGGCCTGGGTGAATGACTGTGCCTGGTTTACTTCACCTTTGACTTCTGGCATTCACACCAAAGTTTTAAATCTTGTCTCAATCAACCAGAGTATTGTGTTTCTCATGTTTGGTAGATTCCTTCAGGCATGGCGTACGTGGGCGCCATCGTCGCCCGTGGCGACCGGAACATCCGCTTACGCCCCTCCAATCCAGCCACCACACAGCCATCGGTCGCCAAAGCCCAAGCAAGCACAAAAAGGAATGCTACTGCACAGCGACCAACAAACTCCCGTGCATCTGTGCGTGCACCAAAGCCTCCCCACTCGCCTCCGTCAGCCCCTCCAGTGCAGCTACCGTCCTGCCCCGCAATGGTCGTCCAACCTCATCCCACACCACAAACAGCATCGCCTATCCAGCGCTCCAAACAACCTCACTGCCTTCCAGCAACCCCCCCCCCCCCCACGCAGACGCAGACCGTCCCGCGAAGAGGACCAGGACACGCACAAGCCGCCACTCTCTCCCCTCCACGCCACGGCAGACTCAGAAAAAAAAGAGCAGCAGAGCTCCAGGCACCAACAAGAAATCCAAACCGAATCCACCTCAACCGAAACCAATGCCACGCAAACCAGATCCAACCTATATCTACTATCTATCTATCTATCTATCTATCTATCTATCTATCCCATATCTATCCCATATCTATCCATCCATCCATGTATCACGTGTGTAGGTCTCCGCGGCCCTCTCCCTTCTGTAGGACCCAGGAATGTGGACGGGGTAATAAATCTCCGGCTCTGTAGAATGAGCTCACTTCTGTTGAGTCTTAGAATAACATTGTAGAGTCGGTGAACAATGTGAGCAGTCTGTGCTCAGAAAGTTAACATATGTTAAACTAGGGTCTGCAATGTGCGGGAAGGATGTTCCATGGTTGGATGCTTTTACTTTATCACAATACCATGTGTTACTTGGTAGGGGATCAAATATGTAACCCCTTGGTGACTGGTTAGTAACATGCCCTGATATGGCACACGGATAGAGGTTTATATTCTGTGTACATTGTGGGAGTTGTAGACATGTCTGTCAGATGTGAGCTTTTTGTATGGAAATACATTCATGTTATAATACTGATATGTTTTGTTATATCTGTATTATGATTTTCAAAATAAACGTATCGATCCTGCCAGGTATTCAGGGCTTTCTAGCCCCAGAGGGCACTTGTCCAGCTACACAAATGAGATGCCCACCCCACTTTTTGCTTCCTCCCACTTATTACAGCTCCAGGTCTTATTATTTCATTAATGAGCTTGGTGCTTATTATAATTCCTCCCATTGTACTGAGGTGACACATTCAGACATTTCATTTAGGAAATATATCTCATAGGTTGTCACCACAACACAAATGTTACACGTCTGTCATTGTGGTGCCCTTGCCCGCATTCTCCCCACAATGTGAGAAGGAATGGAAACATCTGTCCGCTGCTTCTTGCTGTATTGTGTTGGTCAGAGTATTTCACTTGGACAAGGACAGGAGATTAGGGAAATCTCAGCGATGGGGCTACAGACAGCTATACACACTTGGCAGTGACTGAAAAGAGGTGCCCACCATATTTTTACATTGTCTGTTATTTTTAATGTCTCTATCATCATATTATCCATTATCACCATACCAAGTCTTAGGACCACTATGAAGAGTGTATGCCACCATAAAAAGTCTTAGGACCACCATACAAAGCCGTGGAACAACCATACAAAGCCATGGGACCACCATACAAAATCGTAGAAGCACTAGGCAGAGTCTATGTCCCCTTACAAAGCCATGGGACAACCATACAAAGTCATGGGACCACCATACAAAGTCTTAGGAGCACTGGGCAGAGTCTATGTCACTATACAAAGCCATGGGACAACCATACAAAGTCATGGGACCAACATACAAAATCTTAGGAGCACTATGCAGAGGCTATGCCACCATACAAAGTCTTAGAACCACCATACAAAGACTTAGGACCACCTTACAAATCATGGGACCACCATACAAAGTCTTAGGAGCACTATGCAGAGTCTATGCCACCATACAAAGTCTTAGGACCACCATACAAAGACTTAGGACCACCTTACAAAGTCATGGGACCACCATACAAAGTCTTAGGAGCACTACGCAGAGTCTATGTCACCATTCAAAGTCTTAGGAGCACTACGCAGAGTCTATGTCACCATACAAAGCCATGGGACAACCATACAAAGTCATGGGACCAACATACAAAGTCTTAGGAGAACTAGGCAGAGTCTATGTCACCATACAAAGTCTAAGGACCTCCATACAAAGACTTAGGACCACCTTACAAATCATAGGACCACCATACAAAGTCTTAGGAGCACTACGCAGAGTCTTTGTCGCCATACAAAGTCTTAGGAGCAATACGCAGAGTCTATGTGTCACCATACAAAATCTTAGGAGCACTATACAGAGTCACCATAAAAAGACGTACGACCACTTTACAAAGTCTATGTGTCACCATACAAAGTCTTAGGACCACCATACAAACAGTTAGGATTACTATTCAAAGTCTTAGGGTTAACACACAATGTCTTAGGCCACCATTCAAAGTCTTAGAGGATAAATCCTGGAATCACCATACAAAATTTTAGGATGTCCTTACAAAGTCTCATCGTCATCATACAAACCATTATGGTCGCCATAAATATCTTGGGATCAGCATTTACAGCCTTATGATTACCATAAAAAATTATTACCATATATAGTGAGTCACCATACAAAGTCTTAGGGTCATCATATGCATAGTCTTAAGCTAGCCATACATGTTCTGATTCCATGGCCGATCGATCACCCAGCCGATCGATTCCGGCGATGTCAGCGGGAAATGGATGTCCGATCGATCGGCCAATTAAGTCCGTCCGATCACGCCATACCACCTTGGCCCACGGATTCCTGGACGATTCCGTGTCCGATCGCTTACTTCACAAATGGCAAGTCCCCCTGATGTGTGCTGAATGGATCAGAAAGACCAACATGTTGGTTCTCTGTCGGATCAGATTCTGGGCCCCTGATCAATCGGACGCGATCGATCGGACAAGGTGGGCTTCACGCGATTCTGGGCCGATCGATTGGCGTGCACGCGCCCGGAATCCGTTGGGAATCGGACCCGTGTATGGGGACCTTTAGGGTCAGAATACAAAGTCTTAGTGTCATCACATATACATAGTCTTAGGATCACCATACACATAGACTTAGGGTCACCGTACATAGTCTTAGGTCACCATGCAAAGTCTTAAGATGTCCATACAAAGTCTATGCATCACCATACAAAGTCTTAAGCTAGCCATACATTGTCGGATTCCATGGCCGATCGATCACCTATCCAATCGATTCCGGCGATGTCAGTGGGAATCGGAGGTCCGATCGATCGGCCAATTAAGTGTGTCCGATCGCTACATACCACCTTGTCCCACGGATTCCTGGACGATTCCGTGTCCGATCGCTTACTTCCCAAATGGCAACTCCCCCTGATCTGTGCTGAATCGGATCAGAAAGACCAACATGTTGGTTCTCTGTCCGATCCGATTCTGGGCCCCCGAACGATCGGACGTGATCGGACGGACAAGGTGGGCTTTGCGCGATTCAGGGACGATCGTTTCGCGTGCACGCGCCCGGAATCGATCGTCCTGGAATCCGCTGGGAAACGGACCCGTGTATGGGGGCCCTTTAGGGTTATCATACACATAGTCTTAGGGTCAGAATACAAAGTCTTAGGTACCAATACAAAGTCTTAGGTACCAATACAAAGTCTTAGTGTCATCACATATACATAGTCTTAGGATCACCATACACATAGACTTAGGGTCACCATACAAAGTCTTAGGTGCCATTACAAATTCTTAGGGTCATCATATATAAAGTCTTAAGGTCACCATACAAAGTCTTTGGACTTTAAAGGTTGCTGGAGATCTGGGGTTGAAAGTCAGAGTAGGCATATGTAAGACCATGTGTCCGTTGCTGTTTCCAGTGCCGCGCTGGCACATTTGCCCTGGGATTGCCAGTGACTTGCAGGCAGTGTGCTCGTGTTATAAGCATTTGAAATTAAACTACCATTCTGAAATCAAATCTGATGTTTTTTTATTTGGTGTGCGTTGGAAGGGAGTAGTCTTATATGGTAAGTATATCACAAATTCTACATTTTAACTAGAAAAGTTGGGGGTCGTCTTATACACTGGAAAACTTACCATCAAAGTCCCATCATTGTGTGCCAGGAACTTTATATTCCTGGTAGAGCGTGCCACTAGTCGAGGGGGGATCTTGCATCCTTTTGATACATTTTCAGCACTTGTACATGGGAATATTGCAAACGCAATGTGTGTTGTCACTGCAACATCTAGTGGCAGAATGTGAAATAGCCGCTGCAGTGTAATCACCACACAAGACAACACTTAAGTGATTCATTGTTATAATCGGCACTTGCAATGCATGGTACTTTCGCCAAAATTGTATTGAACTTGAATATTCGAATTCCGAATATATTCAACGAATTTAAAATATTCATGATATTATGCTTTGGTAAGCTTATGGCCCAATATAAAATCGCAATGCGAGAATAAATACCACATGTGACCATTCATCTTGAAGGTTATCACGAATATATTTTCTCAATGTATGGCCATACACTCAAATTGTGAATATTCACAGAATATCGTATCGAATATTAGTAGAATTATTTGTGAAATATCGCAAATTCTAATATTGCCGCTCATCACTGATTACGAAGATATAGCACTGCAGTATATTCCAGATCGTCCTGAATTCTTAATATTCACAATAAAAATTCAAGATTCAATTATTCACGCTCAACACCATTCAGAAACCCTTTAGTGATACTACCTAAAGAACAGGCGCTGGCTGAGCACCATACCCCACCGCACACCCCACCATGCAGGGCAGGGCTGGCAGCCTTAGTCCTGGGGGCAGCCTCTCTCCTTCTGCCTCCAGCAGCCTCAGCCTATCTCCATCACCCCCAGCAGCCTCTCTCCTTCTGCCCCCAGCAGCCTCAGCCTATCTCCATCACCCCCAT
>CM070034.1:173469955-173495801 GCA_036250615.1 Ptychadena robeensis
CCTGATAGAATACATAGTGATTGGAAGGTATATATCACTGCTATGTAGCACCGGGTCATCCCTGATAGAATCACTGCTATGTAGTGCTGGGTACTCCCTGATAAAATACATAGTGATTAGAAGGTATGTATCACTACTATGTAGTGCCGGGTCATCCCTGATAGAATACATAGTGATTAGAAGGTATATATCACTGCTATGTAGTGCTGGGTCCTCCCTGATAGAATACATATTGATTGGAAGGTATATATCAATACTGTGTAGTGCCGGGTCCTCCCTGATAGAATACATAGTGATTGGAATGTATATATAACTGTTATGTAGTGCCGGGTCCTCCCTGATAGAGGAGAGATAAAGTTGATTGTACAGAAATTGTATGGTAAGATTGTAAGGTGTATGGGGAGCTTTCTTTTGTTTATTGGTCCTGACCAGATGAAATAAAATCCATATGTATGAAACCATTGTATGTTCCCTTTGATCGCACCCACAGCGCACTTTGCTCCATCTCCCCTCCACCTCGGTTGGGTGCCCCAATAATTCTGCTCAGTAACAGGATCCATTAACCAAACAGAGCAAGGTCAGCACAAATCCCGGCTTCTTCCTCGTTATCTGCTGTAACCGTTCCGCGAATTGTATTGAAGTGTGACCGCCAAGCTTTGAACGCGGATTGTGCGCCGGATAGGTTACCTTCTCCTGTGACTTCCACTCTACGGCGGAACACCTCATTACGCGGAGAGAATCCGATGAAACACGATAAACGCTAGAAATAAATATAAAGTCGCGTTCGTTAATCTAAATAAAACATATGGCGCCCGCGGAGCGTCTTTTACGGTTTTGCGCCCCGTGTTAATCGGTTGTGTTTAGCGATCTGAGCCGATCTGTATATTACAAATCCGCATCCTGCTGTCTCTCTGTAAGTATAGATCAGGTTTTCCATGGTGGCTGATTAGAATAATCTATATCCTGCGTCTCGACCGCCCCCCGCTCCGAACGCCCCCCCGCTCCGAACGCCTTCCCGGCCGTCACATTCCTTCCCATTCCTCTCACCTCCTCACAATGTAATGATTTCAGACGCGTACTGTAGTAATAGGTAACCTAATCTGTCGGTTTGTATCTAGCGTTCCCCCGACCCCGCTGGGGGCCTGATCGCGGGGCTCATTATTGCCATCCATCTGCTTGTCTTTAAGTTTGCTGTAAATTACTGGCAGGTTTTCTGCTGGTGGGGCGTACGCTCAGATTTACGTATGTGTGGAGTCAGCAGAGAACACGATGGGATTAAACAGCGCTGAGGATCCATGCGTCTCTGTCATCGCCTCCCCCTCTCTATCCGTTTATTGGTTTCTCATGTTGCGGGTGGAAAAATGTACTCTGTTTCAAATAGTGTGTTCCTGTCAGGTTGGTGAAGATTTTAAACCCTTAGAAGACTGGATTTATTGATAGGTTTCCCACCTAGCCAACAGAGCTGGATACCGTATTTTTCGGACTATAAGACGTACCTGACTGTAAGACCAAACATTTTTTTTAAGTGTTTAAATCAATTGGATCAAAGTAATGGATCAAATCAATGAAATACCAAGTTCAGCCACTAGGCGCCACAAGCAGCACTTCAAGACCCACACGTCATCTTCCTCACACATCGGGAAGAGGGGGCCGAGGGGGAATAGCTGCAGATGTCTCCCGGTCTCCCTTTACGGCTGTAGCATGAGTGCAGCTCCCACACACAGGCAGAGATAGATGGGAGAGATAACGGTTGGGATCTCTTACATCTATCTGTCCTAGGGCTCTGTTGATATAAACAATACAGTACAGATGGGAGATCTGGCCATGGGCAGATCTACCATCTGACAGCTCCTCCACCTCCCCGGCTAATCTTCTTGGCGAGGTTGCTGACAGGGAGCCAAGAAGCAACTGTAGTGTCGTGCAAGTGCTGTATGTGAAACCACTCACGCGACCAGGTTCTTTGGGGTGGATGTCCTCTGCTCGCTCACCAGGTTCCACTTACAGCCCAATGGACTCCAAGGACTACGCCAGCAGGTGGGCTATTTACAGTTTTATTGAGGAATATTTACACATGTAGCACCATCACCAGGGAGGGATGGGGTTCAGACATGGGGATCTACGTTCCAAACTGCGTTGTTCACGAGCTGGGTGTTGGGGACCTTCTCCAGGCATACACAATATACAGCATATACAGCATTATACAGTGCCTATAATACAGCACATATATTACAGTTATGTGACGGTTTCTCCGGTCACTACACAACCACCTGCAGCCTTGGGTGGTCGCGTATTCGCACCATAAGTTGCAGGCACTTTCCCCACCATGTTTTTGGAGAAAAAGTGCGCCTTATGGTCTGAAAATTACGGTAATGCCAGGCAAACTGAACAGGATGATGTCTAGGTAGCGCAGCTATAACCTCCATGGCTCTCCACTCCAAGTTGAGGTAAAGGATAATTTGGTCAAAGATATGAAGCCTATTTTTATTGCAAGGGAGGACATACTTGTAGGTCAAAGGTGTCTGATGGGGCCATATCAAGATACAAATGGTAATGCTTTTAGCAATAGTGATGAGCGGCATATGCAATATTCGAATTCGCAATATTTTGCGAATAATTCTACTAATATTCGATTCTATATTCGGAAATTCGAATATTCGCGGTATGCCCATTTATTGCGAAAATAATTGCATCGTGAAAAGCTTCAAAATGAATGGTCACATGCTATGTTTATTTTCGCAATGCGAATATTATTTTCGCAATACATGGGCAAATTGAGAATATTTGGAATTGCGAATATCCGGCGACATATTCGAGATATTGGCGAATTCTCGAATTGCCGATATTCGCGAAAAATATTCGACATTCGAATATTCGAGCTCAACATTATTTATCAATGGTAATTAAAGAAATGTAAGCATTTCTAACTTGGCTAGGGCCTAATTCTGCCCCAAAATCCATCTTCTTTCCTCCATTACAGAGATACAACCTTTAAAAACTTCTTTAGAATGTCACACTTCTAGGTATGGCAGATGCCCGCATGCTCCACCACTTGCCATTGTTACCCTTCTTTGAGCTTTTAATCATTTGTGAGTTCTTTAGCAAAGTGGGGGTAGGAGGTAGGGGTAAAATGCGTGGGGACCTCATGAAACTTGGGTATTGTGCCAGGATTGGAGAGTTTGATACTTTAATTGGTGGGACAGTTATTTGTCTGCCAGTTATTTCTCCAGGGATACAAAACTGCTCAGATTAGGGACAATGTTATTTCAGTTCACGGATGTGCTGCACGGCCCGAAGTGAACGTATGGTTCATGTTCATGGACTCTATGGGTCACCGGGCATGGTGTGTTGCTGATTCTGGAATGGAGCCATGGACATGTCAATTTCTTTCCAATGCAACCTTCATTTTACAGAAAGCAACATCTCTATGGCGGTCACTAAAGGGGGGCTCTCCGGGAGAGATGCTGGTGAGTCAGAGACCTCCTCCAGATGACCTTCTCTCTCCCCAGACGGCCACCAGACGATTGATAGGTGGGCACGCTTGGGGGAGACATCTGCCCACATGCCGCCCCCCATGATGCTGTTCTGGGCAACTACCCATGTTACCCATGCCTAAAGCCTCCACTGCCTCCAGGTGTGTTGCATATTACAAGTAGTGTTGAGTTTGAATATTCGAATGCCGAATATTTTTCGCGAATATCGGCAATTCGAGAATTCGCCAATATCTCGAATATCTTGGCGGATATTCGCAATTCCGAATATTCGCAATATGGCCATGTATTGCGAAAATACTATTCGCATTGCGAAAATAAACATAGCATGTGACCATTCATTTTAAAGATTTTAAAATGAATGGTCACATGCTATGTTTATTTTCGCAATTGCGAATATGATTTTCGCAACCCATGGTATTACCGCGAATATTCGAATTTCCGAATATAGAATCAAATATTAGTAGAATTATTCGCGAAATATCACAAATTCGAATATTGCCTATGCTGCTCATCACTAATTACAAGGACGCAGTGATCACTTATCACAAATACTTCCCCCTTTGTGCAGGAGACAAAAAAATTTGAAGATTTCATTTAAAAAAAAATATAAAGCTACTGTATATTTATTTGGTGTTAGAAAGTTATTGATACATAGTTAAAAAACAACATAAATTATCTTTAAAATGTTCTCATTTGTTCTGCCATAAGCTCCATTTCCACCTTTGTCCCTGTATGGATCCCTTAACTAACAGGTCAGCCGTAGTGATATACTGTAATACCAGATCTGACCAGCAGGTGGCGCTGCAGACAAGCTGCTGATGCTGAGGGAGTCAGGAGCTGAAGATGGGGACCCTTCATGTTATCAAGCACTGGGGTCGCCATCAAATAAATATTTCCATATAAGATAGACATCGGCTTCACCTGCTATTTGTTTCTGGATATCTTGTAGCTGTGCGGCCATATTGATATAATAATCCTTCCTCTCATACTGTCTCTGCTCTGTGCACATCACTCTGCAGACACCATTATTTTCTGCCCCGTGGGGCCTAATTACAATTTAATTGTCATGCCCAAGGCGTTGGAAAATTAAAGAAGATAAAAGATCCGGTGAGAGTTGACAATGTAAGTGGTGTGAAATGTTTGTCCTGAGAGTGACATTAGCTCAGCCTGACAATGACGATTCCTTTCCGTACTGTACACAAATCTATACGGACAAGCAGAGGAGTTGTCACCTTCTCAAAATGCTAGCTGTGCGGCTGTGATGCTAATCAAGCAGCGAAATAGCTTAAAACAAGCCGGCCTAATGGGGGTTTGCCTTCACTGGCTGCATGCTGAGAAACGTTTGAGGTGAGATAGCCCAGCCGCTTGAATTTTTATCAACCAGGAGGATCACCTCCTGATGAGCAGCATGATCTCCTGATCACCTCCTGATGAGCAGCATGATCTCCTGATCACCTCCCGATGAGCAGCATGACCTCCTGATCACCTCCTGATGAGCAGCATAACCTCCTGATCACCTCCTGATGAGCAACATGACCTCCTGATCACCTCCTGATGAGCAGCATGACCTCCTGATCACCTCCTGATGAGCAGCATGACCCCCTGATCACCTCCTGATGAGCAGAATGACCTCCTGATCACCTCCTGATGAGCAGCATAACCTCCTGATCACCTTCTGATGAGCAACATGACCTCCTGATCACCTCATGATGAGCAGCATAGACAATGTTCAAATTTGTGATATTTCTCAATGTATTCTCCAAATGTAAATTTAAACAGCACTTGTACGTGCAAATATTGTGAACGCAATGTGTGTTGTCACAGTGATATCTAGTGGCAGAATGTGAAATAGCAACTAGAGTGTAATCTCCACATGAGACAACACTCATAGAAGTAATTCTTTGCAAAAATTCTTTGTGAATGCAATATGTTGTCACAGTGACATCTAGTGGCAGAATGTGAAGTAGCAGCTGCATAGAAATATTTAATTGTGAAAATCGGCACTTGTACATGCAAATATTGCATGGTTCTTTCCCCAGAATCTTGAATATTTGAGATTATGAAGATATGGCGCTATATTCTCACAAAGTGCTGATATTTGCGAAAAAAATTGGTATTCGAAATTCGTGCTCAACACTAATAACCAACAGTCCATTCTACACGTATCTCAGCAGATGGTTTGCTTACAGTCTATTTGACCCCAATTGAAGCCTATACACATTTTTATTGGCTGTCACAAAACAGGAAGTAGGGGAAGTCCCCTCCTTCAAGTGTTGTCCCAGGAAGACTTTCTCTTGTTTCCTGTTTGACTGAAGCTATGTTTCCACTGCGTTGTGTGATCCATTGGGACCCCCTAGGTTAAGTGGAGTGCTTGGTGGGGTCCCGAGAGAGCACATACACTTTACCTGCCTAGCACTTCACCTTTCTTGTTAGGGAAATATTTGGAACTTGCTGTTGAATAAAAGTTTATTGAAGAATCGATCGATTCCAGAACCTTTCACCTGTGTGTTATCTTGTGTTGTGTCTAGTGATGGCTGAACTGCCCGCAAGGCAGGTATTCGACCCGCCCTGTTCGCCGGCAAGAAGGAGATCTCTATTCTTCCTCCGGCAGGATCAGGGAGATTAGGGAGGAAGAATCTTTTTACTGAAGACCGGGTAGAGAACCCAGTCTTGCAGTGAAAAGCCGGCTGTTTGGCCATCACTAGTTGTGTCTCAACCATACCTGTCAACACTCCAGTTTTGGCTGGGGAAGTGACATTTTTTTATGCGGCTCTATTGACCATAATCCCGATTTCACAAAATCCTGGATTTTGAAATCGAGCTAATTTAGAAGGGAGGGGCGTCACTCTCGCCACTAAGTTCCCACCCTACTTGGGCAGATGTACAGGGTAGAAAATTAAAAGGTAGTAGTGATGGCCGAACTTTGGCCAGGTCAGTTTGCGAAAAGTCCGACGTCCACCTGTTTGCTGGGAATTTGAATCGGGAAAACCAGAAGTGGCTTCAGTGACGTCACATCCGGTTCCTGATTCCTATTGCCGGATGTGGCGTCACTGAAGTCACTTCCAGTTTTCAGAGCTGATTTTTCACTAGAAGACCGCATTCTCTATTGGTCTCTAGTGAAAAGATTTCTCCTTGGCAGGATCTTACTGCTCCTGATTCTGCTGGAGGAAGAATAGTAAGCTCCTTCTCCCCGACGAACAGGGTGGGTCGAACATCGGCTCACTGGCTAGAAGCAATGCGAACATCCATGTTCGTGGCCATCACTACTAGGTTGAGTAACGCCCTCTCCCTCCAAGTTAGGCAGGAACTAAATAAGAGGGCGGGGACTTTAATCTCTGCCATCGCTTGTGGCATCTGGAACTCGGAAGATTCTGACTGAAAACCAGAAGTTCCCGGTACTGACAGCTTTGGTCTCAACTTTGGTCTCAACTTAGCGTTGTGTAATATGTTGGCACTATCTAAATAAATGATAATAATCTCCAGCAATTTTGGTGATGATGTCATGTTCAGGGGCTTTGCAATGAACTCACAAAATCGTCCAGTCGAAAATATAAAACAATACTGCCATCATCTCTACGGAGGGGGAAATAGGGAGAGAGGGTTCCCTAAAAATTGCTAACCCTCCCAATTACTGAAGCTGGAGATTAGAGAGACCACCCCCGATGTCAGTGTTTATCCCGAGCAGCGCTGCGCTCCCCCAGCTCCCATTATACACAATATACACTTCATCGTGCTGCGAGCTTTGTGCAAATCATGTGCGGCCTCCATCTCTGCGGACCCCGAGATGAAGATAGCAGAAGATAAAAGAATTGCGGCTTTGACAGCATCAAACTCTCCAGATTTCTAAATGATAAATTAATTATTCACAGGTCTTTGGGGTTCAGAAGCTGAAGACAGCTTAAAGCCGCTGTACTTGGAAGAAAAAGAATCTGCAAGCTTTAGATATTAGCTCTCAAAGCCCTTTAAATCCACTTGTTTGCCTGACTTACGCCTCCCGGTTTCCTTTTTTTTTTTTTTGTATCTCAGAAGATTCCGGAGATAAAAAGAAAATCCGGACGTTTGATATGGCGCTATCAGAAGTTAACAAGGGGGCAGAGGCTCTGCTATCAACCGCAGGGAAATTCTAGGGGCCGAATCATGAAGGAAATGGGTTCTTGATAGGTCAGGTCCAAAAGGAGAACTTCTATCACCTTTCCATGAAGACCACACCAGCAAAGAACGGCTCCTCGGCACTTGTACACTACCAGGAGTAAGGCAGGCGAGGCTCGTACCGAGCAGAATCAAAGAACTTCTACATTACCGGGAGTAGGCAGGCGAGGCTCGTACCGAGCAGAATCAAAGAACACTCAATGAACTTGCTGTAGTGAAGTGGTTTTACACTTCTAGTTGTATATAGCTGTTGTATATATGTGTTGTATATAGACCATGACATGTTGTGTAAATGCTGTGAATGTGAGGTCTTCTTTTTCCTCTCTTTTTATTTAGTTTTCTGCCCAGAGACTGTATATTCCCTCCCACTGGGCAGAGTCTATATACTTGTTTGTTAGCTGTTATCCTGGGCTTTTTGCCAGCAGCTCCCATCTCCTTCTGGGTCCCCCTGCCGGCCATCCACTTTGCAGTGCCCGGGCTGACTCCCCATCCAAAGCGAATGACAGGGACATCCCTTGGACCAGGGTTAGTCTGTTCCTCATCCTGACTAAGTGGAGAGATGCGGCATCAAGAGGCGTCTTCAAAATTAGGTTGAGATGCAGGATTCTACCCTCTCTGCCTCCACTGAGCCGCCATTAATGCTAACTGAACTTTCCTCCTGGGTAAGAGAGCCATAAGCCAACCCCCTCATGCAACTGTTAGTTTGTGTGGAACTTAGTCCCTATCCTTTAACCCCATCCCTGCCTCACTGGGTAATGGAGTAAAACCTGTACATACTCCTCCCATAGCAACAGTTTTCTCCCTTACCAGCTGTGTTTTGCCTTTACCTTATTCTGTGCAAGCCATGTGTGACAGTCATCTGAACATAGGCATCCGATAAGAACCTGGTTCTTTTTTTGCATCTCAGAAGATCCCGGAGATAATAAGAAAATCCGGACGTTTGATATGGTGCTATCAACCGCAGGGAAATTCTAGGGGCCGAATCATGAAGGAAATGGGCTCTTGATAGGTCAGGTCCAAAAGGAGAACTTCTATCACCTTTCCATGAAGACCACACAAGCAAAGAACGGCTCCTCGGCACTTCTACATTACCGGGAGTAAGGCAGGTGAGGCTCATAACGGAGCAGAATCAAAGAACACTCAATGAACTTACTGTAGTGAAGTGGTTTAACACTTCTAGCTTTATATAGCTGTTGCATATATGTTTTGTATATAGACCATGACATGTTGTGTAAATGCTGTGAATTTCTGCGTATATACATTATCTGCTGCAGCTGTCAGGGGATGAGGTCATGGCTTCTCTTCCCTCTCTTTTGATTTAGTTTTCTGCCCAGAGACTGTAAATTCCCTCCCACTGGGCAGAGTCTATATACTTGCTTGTTCGCTGTTATCCCAGGCTTTTTGCCAGCAGCTTACCTTGAAGCAAGGTGCTCCTATCTCCTTCTGGGTCCCCCTGCCAGCCATTCACTTTGCAATGCCCGGGCTGGTTCCCCATTCATGGCGAATGACAGGGATGTCCCTTGGACCAGGGTTAGTCTGTCCTTCATCTTGCCAGAGTGGATGGATGCGGCTTCAAGAGGTGTCTTCAGAATAAGGGTGAGACACAGGATTCCTCCCCTCTACGCCTTCACTGAAGTGCCATTTCTGCTTACTGAACTTTCCTCCTGGGTAACTGAGCCATCAGCCAACCCCAGGTGCAACTGTTAGTTAGTTTGGAACTTAGTCGTCAGGCTTTATCCCCATCTCTGCCTCACTTGGTGATGGTGTAAAAGCCTGTACATACTCCTCCCGTTGTAAATGTTTACCCCTAACCAGCTGTGTGGACATTCATCTGTGCATGTGTGCAAGCCGTGAATGACAGTCATCTGAACATAGGCATTAGATAAGAACCTGGTTGTTCTGGGCAACGCTTCATTTCCATCAGATATACGTGCTTTACTGTGCCGGTGTTTGTAGCCGACTTGTGTACTGATATTGGAAGAAATTATGACACATTACAGGGGAGGTTAGACGGAGTGCAATCTTTGAGAAGGTTCAAATCACATGGGGTAGGGGTGACCTGCCCCATGATCAAGTTACTTTTCTGAGAATGGGCACCAACTGGTACAGGATCAGGATTGGGGGGAGGGCATGAGTTGGTCTTTGTTTTTTAAATTTTACACACCCTTCAACCGGTGTTTCCCCCACTTCAGGATTGAATTGAGATGGTCACGTTCAGTTTTTTTTTTATTGTTTTGTGCATAGGGCCTTGCGGACCTCCAGCACTCTTCCTCCCAGACACAAGCAGCATGATCGTACAGTGTGGGCGATTATTCTGGTCTGCCAGGGGTGGTGTGGTATTGATGAAGAGGATGAAGGAGGATGAGCAGCCGTTCTCCACCTCACCAATACCACGCCGCTTGTGTCTTGCCGATCGCAACAAGATCACTGTGACCTGCCGTCATGAGTGGGGGAGTAACAGTGTTATCGGTGAGGAAGGAGAAGCAGCCAACAACCACCCCCTGGTCAGCAAGGGGGCTCATCCTAGAAACTTGTATAGGGCTCCCAAAAGTCTAGAAACGGCACTGCTGCTCAATACCTTTGATACATTTTTCTAACACCCCACAACAAAATTAGGACTCTGGGATAAACTTAAGAAGTAGAGCTATTTTGAATTTGTGTAACAATAAATATTTTTCATGAAAATTAACTTCTCATCCTCTTCAATTCCTACTAGAGATGCTAAAATTTAAGAAATTTTGATTCGTCGAAAAATTTGACTATCCCAATCGTATTTCGTTTTGATTTTCAAATTTAGTTTCAAATGAAATTCGATCGGGATATTAGAATTTTTTGCCAAACCAAATTTTCGTCAATTTTGAAATGAGCATTGAGTTACACAGTTACCGAGAGACCCAAACACATTTCAGGGGATGGTGGGTGTTTCTATAAGGCATAATAGTGTATTTTTTTTCAATATAATATATAAAATTTGTTTTTTTAGCATTAATTTAATTTTTTTTGCCGAAAATCTAAATAACCAAGTTGAAATTGATATGAAAAAATAAAATTTTTTGAAAAAACTAAATTGATAATCTGATTTTTCTAACACCCCACAAGTTTGGTAACAATATTAGGACTTTGGAATAAACTTAAGAATTTTAGCTTTTTTGAATTTGTGTAAAAAGAAATATTTATCATGAAAATGTATTTCTCATCCTCTTCAATCCCTACTAGAGATGGTCGAAATAAAGAAATTGCGATTCAACGAAAAATTTGACAATCCCAATCGTATTTCGCTTTGATTTTCAAATTTAGCTTAAAATTAAATTCGATCAGGATATTTGAATTTTTTGCCAAACCAATTTTTCGTCAATTTTGAAATGAGCATTGAGTTACACAGTTACCAAGAGACCTCTAAACACATTTCAGGGGGTGGTGGGTGTTTGTTATTTTTTATTAAGCATAATATATAAAATCTTTTTGTTTTTATTGATTGAACATTTTTTTGCCGAAAATCTATACGACCACGTTGAAATAAAAAAAAAATTTGATAGTCAGATTTTTCGAACACCCCACAAGTTTGGTAACAATATTAGGACTTAGGATAAACTTAAGTAGAGCTATTTGTGTTAAAACAAATATTTATCATGAAAATTTATTTCTCATCCTCTTCAATCCCTACTAGAGGTGGAGAATTGAAGATATTTTGATTCGTCGAAAAATGCGACTATCCCAATCGTATTTTGCTTTGATTTTCAAATTTAGTTTCAAATTAAATTCGATCGGGATATTTGTATTTTTTGCCAAACCAAATTTTCGTCAATTTTGAAATGAGCAATATTAGGGATTTGGGATAAACTTAAGAAGTGGAGCTATTTTGAATTTGTGTAAAAACAAATATCTTTCATGAAAATTCATTTCCCATCCTCTTTAATCCCTACTAAAGATGGCTGAATTAAAGAAATTTTGATTCGTCGAAAAGTTTGACTATTCCAATCGTATTTCGTTTTGATTCGATCAGGATATTAGATTTTTTTTGACCAAACCAAATTTTCTTCAGTTTGAAATATTGAAATGAGAATTGAGTTACACAGTTATTGAGAGACCTCTAAACACATTTCAGGTGGTGGTGGGTGTTTGTAATTTTCTATTAAGCATAATCGTGTATTTTTTTTCAATATAATATATAAAATGTGTTTTTTTAGGGTTGATTTTAATTTTTTTTGCAGAAATACTCAAAAACCCAGTTGAAATTCCAATGCAAAAATTCAAAATTGCAAAAAAAAAAAGTTTGATAAAATAATTTCTCATTCTCTTCAATCCCTACTAGAGATGGTTGAATTGAAGAAATTTTGATTCTTTGAAAAATTGGACTATGCCAATTGTATTTCGCTTTGATTTTCAAATATAGTTTCAAATGAAATTCGATCGAGATATTTGAATTTTTTGAAAAACCAAATTTTCTTCAATTTGAAATATTGAAATGAGCATTGAATTACAGAGAGACCTTTAAACACATTTCAGGGGGTGGTGGGTGTTTGTAATTTTCTATAAAGCATAAAAGTGTATTGTTTTTCAATATAATATATAAAATATGTAGGGTTGACTTAAATGTGTAGGGTTGACTTAAATTTTTTTGCAGAAAACTGAAACAACCACATTAAAATTCCGATAAAAAAGTCAAAATTTCAATTAATAAATTAGATTTTCTGACCATCTCTAATAGCTTCACAGGCTGCATCTGTAACTTGGCAGAATAGTCACACGGTCCAGGATAACACAGCGATTTAGACAAATCAGTTTATTTAAAGAAAAAAAAGTATATTAAATTACAGTTTCATTGAAATGTTCCTTTTGAAGAATTGTAAGTTTATCAGAAACATGCCTGACAGGGCTTTCTTCTACTAGGAACCCCGTTTGCAATGACCAGCGCAGGATACTTTCCCCATTGGCTGGTAGACATAGCTAGAGTAGGAAAGCTTTATTTAACGAAAAGAGTGAAAGGTGGAATACACAGACAGGAAGAAGTAACTTTAATTAAACACTGTGAAAGTCCCAAAAAACTTTTTACAGCTTGAAATTTCATAGCCAAAAATTAAGAAGATTCCTCAGAACTGTACAGTGCTCCTATTTCAAAGGTGAGATTCATATGAAGGACGAAACACAACCATCTCGCTTTCTGGTCTGTTTTATGGATGTGATGCAATGATCCGCAACTGAAAAAGCCATGTTGTGAGAGCTAGGCCCGATTATTCAAATAAAGACTCGAACGATGTAGATTAAGAGATTGCAGCAATCTGATTGAATAGGGTGTCGTGCTTTTACGCCAACACCCCTGTGCCAATAAATTATAAGAAATAATCCTGAGTTTATTTACATTCGTTGAAGGTGTATTTTAAGAAGTATAGCCATGATTTTGTAAATGTCTGAAAACTCCCACGTTGCCTATCTAACCGATCGGAGTCCTCTATTCTCCCTCCATGTTTATGAAAACATCTCCAGTTTAGAACCCAAATGTTGTGAGGGGTCAGTTGAAAAGCAGTTGAGTCTCTATATCTCTCTGGAACTGAGACTCTTGAGTCTCTACCTAGTAAACCTACCTAGTAGGTTGAGTCTCTACCTAGTAGTCAAGTCCTCAGCTCCGGCCAACTTATATGGCCATAACTACAGGATCTCCTGTTGCCTGCTCAAAGCATTATCATGGCGATTTTGCCAAAAATTCTGATAAAACACGTTTCCTTACTTTATCTACTTGTTGATTCTGGTCAAACATAAGAGTTGGGAGAGTCACCTCTTGTGAGTTCTTGCCTTAGTCCAAATTTCAATGGCACATAGGGCCATCTATGTGTTAAGGTGGCCATAGAGGGTATGATTTGTGGCTGATTCCGCCTTGGATCAAATGCCGTGCACGCTTGCAGGGATTGATCTACCACATAATTGGACACATATCGAACGTGCCCACCTTAAATCAGCCAAAAATCGTCCGGGAAATCGATCTCCAAAATTAAGGACGGGGATGGGGACGTTAATGCCGGCACACAAAGGGAATCAGCCCCACTTCGAGACGTCTCTGCCGGGCTTTATAGATAAAACCCTCCTCCTTCTTGGCTGAGTTTTTAATAAAGCTTAATTACAAAGTCTGTGCAATTACTCGTACAGGAATCGATTCCTGGTACAATCTATCAGAAGTGATCGATATGGAACATGTATGTACAGTAGGTATGTACAGAAGGAATCAATTGATTGATTGAATTGGCGATCAAATTGCAAAATAATCAACCCGTGTATGGCTAGCTTAACAAATAAATCTTGTGTGGCTGAACATTGTGCTTAGAATATGAATTTAGGAAGCTGTTTAGGATATGAAATTTTAGACCAGCTAACCATTGAATTCAAATTAGGGTGGATGGTGCAAACCATTTGTAAATAATAATTTGGTCCTTTACCTCCCTAGCAGTCAGCCCATACCTCCATGTTTAATAATAGCACAGTAACAGAGAACACTGTACTCATAATTCCCAGCCTCCCTCCTCCCCTCTGCACATGTGGGCCGGAATGTGACTCCCCTCCATCCATGGAGGTCTATGGCACCATCCTTCCCGCTTCTGGGACCGATCAGCAGGTTTGCAGCAATTCAGAATCGCTGTGGGCTTGCAGTAAATTCATTACTTACAAAACAAACTCTGGACAAGCTTATCTGAACCGCTAGGGGATTAATCACAGAGCCAAGTTCTTTCTATGTTGATGGATTTCCCAAAATCCTACATTTGCTAGATTCTCAATCGGTAAAATCTATAGGACATATTGTATAAAGAGTTGTCACTGTCATGGCCAAACCACCAATGAAAAGCCAGATCCAAGGCTTGTGCCAACTAACTTGACAACAAATGTCAGTATCATATAACCTGTCTCCAACATCCTTGAAGAGGACATCCTTGCTGGAGCACCTCCATTGTTCTTCATGTCTGGCAATGATACAACTGATTGAATCTATTCCCATATAATAGACAACAATTTGCAAGTTTATCAAAACTATTTAAAAAAGCAATTACATTTTTGGATGTTTGAGAAAAAAAAATTATTTTTGGGAAATGATGATCCCAAGCATGACCATGCTGGGACCTGTTATGGACTTTGTTGACCAGAATATCTTCAGGAAGATGTCATTACTTGGCGGGAGAGAGAAATGGAACAAGATTGCGGAGGGGTGTTGGACCTTTGTTAACTTTTTGGAAAAGTTGCTTAAACTCACCCTGCTCTCTGGTCAAGAAGGATATGGCTTCCTAAAGGTCCCCACACACGTTGCGAGTAGGGGTCGACAGATGAGCGGTAGAGTGCAGTGTGATGACGTCATCCCGCTGCACCCCATCGCTCAAAGTATTGGCGGGCACCCTTTGTGTGCTGGCTGTTAGTTTGGATGGGGATGTCGGTCCCCATTCAAGCTAATGGCATCGGCAAGAGATTTACGGACATGTCCGTTCTCTGGCCGACCGAGCATCCCTGTCGCCCCACGCGGGCACTCGCGATCCGCGGCTGACTTTGTTTTACGTGATTGGGGACCCTTAGTATTCATTTTATTGAATTAAAATGTACCCTTAGTATTTCATTCATTTCATTTCGAAGAGGCATTTGCATTGCATTATGATGATGTACCATTCTGGATTGTATGTGTATCCTTATCTACCTGTGTTGTTTGTATAGAGGAAAAAAAAACCCACACAAGCCTGAGGCCTCAACTCCCACCCCACATATTCAATATGTAAAAAAAATATAATTATTTCAAAGTATGAAAAGAAGTTTGTCTTGTGCTTCTCCATTAGTTTTTGATTTCTCGGATGGTGGCGGATGGGCAGCGGATAGGATACGAGTTGAATGGTCATGACAGGCATTAAGGCATTCAAACTGCTGGTTTCTATTCATGTGAAGAACGTAAGTGAAAGGTTTCGAGAAGACTTCAGAACGAAAGTATGTTCACCGTTTGTATAAAATCCCCCTTCCCACATTCTATGGACATGCATATGTCAGAAGAAAAGAAAACGAAAACATTCAGCCCATCGGAGTCACTAGTTCAATGTAAGGGTCCCCATACACCTTCAGATTTCTCTGTCAGATTTCCTTTAGATCTCCTTTTGTTTTACCAAAACCATGTTTCTAAACCATCAAGTCTACCTGTGTTCAATCGCAGAGGACCCGGCACTACATAGTTGTTGGTAGATCTAAAAAATATCTGACAGAGAGATCTAAAGGTGTATGGCCGGCTTTTCTCAGTTTGGTGCATTCAGTCTACACAGGACTCTACAATCGTGAGTTCTTTCTAACAATGACCTGAAGGTATATTCTACAGACCTCACAGGGATACATCATGCAGAAGAGCTGGGTGTCTCAGGCTAACATTTGGAGTCACCCACATGCAGGTAGGTAGTTGTTTAATTTGGCGAGCCAGGCAGACCCATTGTTATTAATGAGAGTTATGGTTCCTTTGGTTATTGGCTATGAGAGTTTCTAGCTCTGCCACGGGTTCAGGCATAGATTTCAGTGGATATCGGAGTAGCCACTTAATGTGATATTAATTAAGTATTAATATAATAAATTATAGGCTCGTCAGAACTAAGGGTATGTCTCCACTGTGTTATCGACTGTGCCTGTGTTATTATGCAGAATATCTTCTCTTTTAGAGTGTTAAGGTTTAGAAGGCCAACCAACTGGTGTCTTTGGATTACTCTATTGTCAGTTGTGAATGAGAAGAAGGACAGCTTAACACTAGGACCCCCGTTGGGACTCCCTGCACTAAGCGCATTCCTTGGCGGGGGCTCGATGGAGCTGATACACATCACTTCCTTCTGCAGATCCGCCAGCCAGAGGTTGACATGCTGCAGTGTGAACAGAGGATCCGCCGGGCAGGTAATGTATATGTGCTCCTTTGGGACCCCCGCCAAGCACTGTGCTTAAAGCAAGGGGTCCCGGCGGATCACACAACGCAGTGGAGACAAAGCCTTAAGCCATTGAGGTAAACCTGGTGTTGGGCTGTCCTTCTTCGCATTCACAACTGAGTAATCCAAAGATCAGTTGGTCGGCCTTCTTGACCTAAAGACTCTAGAAGAGAAGACATCACAATTCTGCATGATAACTTTTGCATTCAAACTTATTAAACTTCATCACCAGCTCGTTTACATAACATAAGATATAGTTATCCTTTATCCCAGTGGTTCTCAAATTTTTTGGATCCAGATTTTCACTTCCGTGTTCCAAATACCCCACACTGCATGTGCAAATGATGCATGTGGTAGAGTTGAAGTTAGAAGGGAGCGTTACTCCCCATCCCTCCAAAGTTGGAAGAAAGAGGGCATTACTCACACTCCTAACTTCCTACTGTGCCTGTGGGCATCAGCACTGCTGCTTGGAGCAGATGATGCTTCCAGAGAACTCTGTGACCCCTGTGTAATGGTCGTCCAACCTCCAAAGGGGTCCCGACCCACAGGTTGAGAACCACTGCTTTATCCTGTGACCTGTAAAGACACGCTTAGCCCCCTGATATAGAAGGAGCTCAGGGCGCAGCCCTGCTGTGTCATGCACCGCAGCTGATGCTTTGCATGGGAACCCGCAGTCCCGAATTCAAAGCAATGGACCGTGATTTACACTCATGTCTGATAACCCTGTTTTCGAGTGGGATTGATTGATCCTGCATTAGATATGGGCAAGATAGATGGCTGTGAATGCCCATGGTGCTCGAAGCTGGCATCGATCTAGCGCATATCTATGCGTGTATGGGCATCTTTAACCCCCTGCCGTTCCTGCTGGTCCCAGCTCGTCCAGCTCTGACCTGTGGGTTCGTCAGGCAGAGATCGGAGAGACAGGAGAGCAAACTCACTGCCCCGTGTGTCTCCGATCTAATAAAGAGGCAGCTGCAGGAGAGGCACATCTGCAGCGCCAACTAGTGGTCACAGTGCTAATTTACCTGATACAGTGAATTATTGAAATCTTCATTATCTGATATTGTGAGTTCTTCACAAAGCATCGGAACATGTGATTATATTCCGGATGTCACCAGACTCCTGTATGGACAGACTTTGGGAAGTTACAGGCCTACAATGTAAACTTTTTTCCATTAAAGTCTATGGTGCGCTTCTGGTACAGAAATCTGCACCTCAGCAGTGCGCAAGGGGGGTCAATGTGAGATCTGAAGAATTGTCTACCCTTCAAAAATGAACCAATGGAGTCTATGTAAACCCGAATGCACCTTCAAAAGCGACAGCACAAATACTACAGATGGATTCATTCAGACGATACATTCTTTCATCAGCATAAAGACTTAATAGAGCAAAGGAAGTCCCGATGTATAAAAATATCATTAAAAAAAAAAGGACGATTCAGGTGTCGATAAAGAAACTTAAAATTTGTTTCAACGTAAAGTGAAAAAAAAAAATTACAATTAAAAAAAAGCAAAAGAAAATAAAAAAAATGTGTTTTCGAGCATAACAAACAATAGAAAAACGAAAAGTCGGCACATTTCACATTGTAACGTACACAATAAAATAAAACGGGTCGAGGGCTGTACACGTTTCAGAGATAAATACATTATTTATATGTATATTTTACAAATTCCCCAAATAATAAAAAACAAAAAGTTTGTTCAACAAAATGCGTCCCTTTCTGGCGAGTGAAGTGCGGCATTGGTTTTTTTCTTCTAATTGTTGGCAGACACGACACTTAGAAAGAGGGTTTTCCCATATAAATAGGACTTTGGCAAAAGAAATGAAAATTATATATATATAGTCAGGGGTGCACATAGGTGGTACTCAAGTCCTCAAGAGGGGTCAAAACCTAGCTCCGTGTACCGGCATTATTGTTACACAGCTCATATGTGTACTAACAACTTGGAGGCGCTCCGTGTCTGGGCGGCCGCAGCTAAATGTTACATGTATACAATTTATGTCACTTGGATAACCGCAGGGAAACATGAAGAACTATGAAAGGTTGCAGTTAGGGGGGTGACACTGGGAATGTAAATTAATCATCCAAAACAAAGATTGGTCTTCTAAGGGTGTTAGAGATCTGGGGGTTGAATGTCACAGTAGGCATATGTAAGGGGGAAATCTGACAAGAGAAAATCACTGTGTGACAGCTGGAATATCACTATGAAAGGATGACATTTGGACTGCAGGTAGTGTCAGTGGTTAGTTAGGGTCCCCATACACCTTTAGATTTCTCTGTCAGATTTCCTTTAGATCTCTTTCTGTTTTCCCAAAACCATGTAATATGAGGGACTTTCTTAACAATCAAGTCTACCTGTGTTCAATCGCAGAGGACCCGGCACTACATAGTTGTTGGTAGATATAAAGGATATCTGACAAAGAGATCTAAAGGTGTATGGGCAGCTTTACTAATCAGAAAATGTCAGGTTTGCACTAATGAGGTATGAGATCTGGGGGGGTCACACTACTAAGGTATGAGATCTGGGGGGCTCACACTACTGAGGTATAAGATCTGGGGGGTCACACTACTGAGGTATGAGATCTGGGGGGGGGGTCACACTACTGAGGTATGAGATCTGGGGGGTCACACTACTAAGGTATGAGATCTGGGGGTTCAAATGGTGTTATACTGTGAGAGTTACATTTGGCCCAAAGCCAGCTGGTGACCTGTGGATGGAGACAGCTAATTGGAGGATCAGGAACAGGGAGGTCCATCTGCAGCAGAGTCTACCATGCAGGAGGCTGATGCAGAGGACAGTGAGGGAGGACAGTGAGGAAGACCACCCTACATATGGGGTGAGTACCAACCACCATCTCCTGGTACTCATCTGAGGAGCTCACTAATAAAGCTATGTGCACCCCTGACTATATATATATATAAATCAACTAAATCATATATAATAAACTAAATGTAACAAAATAAAAAAAAACACAAAAAAAACAAAATGTCAAATTCATAAAATATTCTACATTATTTATAACTAGATACAGACCACAACATTGAATTAAAAAATAGAAAGGGATATGAAAAATGAAATATCGCTTTGCTCTCACATCTGTGATGCATTTCGGGGTCATTCAACAGAGAGGGGATTACGATGCTCGTTTGTGGCCCACGCGACTCTCAGATTCTGCAAGTTGTGCTTTATTTACCAAAGCTCAGTAGCTGCGGATATGTTGGCCAACGTAGAGTTAAAAAAGAAACAGCTAATGCTCTTTAGCGAATTGCACTTGGCTTTGAATGTTGGGGATATGTAGATGCCGAAGGACCGCGGTTGGGGTGGAAGGCTAGCTTTGCACCTCGGTTGGTTATGGGATATACTCCTATACAGATGCCATGAGCAAGGTTCGCTCAGACATTACCGGACCCAGTCGTGGCTTCATTACCGGACCCATTATCGGACCCATTACTAGACCCATTACTGGACCCATTACTGGACCCATTACTGGACCCATTTCCGGACTTCACTACCAGACCCATTACCGGACCCAGAGAAAACTTTTTGGAGTGGGTCTAAAAACAAGTAACTAGTGACAAGGATTGATATCAAATCTCAAATCCAAAAGTAAAATGGTTCATGCTATGACTAGAAGGTCAAGTATCAGACCACGTCTTGACACCCATCCCTTCTCTACTAATCAAGATTCTCAAAAAACGTCAACTGAGCCTAAAGGAAACAAAAACACTGTCACTCATCATTCTCATATGGCGTTCCGAAATAATTACAAAACACATAGCAAAAAAGAGAGAGGACATGTCTTCACGACTATAAAACGATCTTCTGCTCTGGTCAGGGATGGTTTCAGAAGATCGGATATCTAAAAAGCTCTTGGTGCATATCTAGCCAAGGACGTTGTGTCATGGTGATGATGATGTCGGTGTCCGAGGGGTCTTCTCGTTCTTCGAGGATCTTGTCCCGTGACACGTGTAGCCAGTCCAGGGATTTCATGACAATGATCTGATTGACAAACAATTCTTGTGATCGCAGAGTCATTCGTTGTGTGTTTGTCATTGTCTGAATCCGAAGTTCTATGGTTCCTCTATACAGAGGCCTGAGTTAAAAGGTGCTCTCGTCGGGGAACGAGAGAAAGGAGTTCTTCCCAAAACGTGAGAGGTGAAATTTCTCTAACAGTAAACCCCAGATCCTTCACATGGGAGGTGCGATCATCCCGGAGATAGCTGAAGTGAAACATAGGAGAGTGTGAGCACATACAGGACTCCACAAAACCAACACACAATAAACACTGAGCAACACGTGTGAAGATGTTCATGTTGTACAACCTGGTCCTGAACATAACACATTCATTCATGCTAGCTGAAGAGTTCCTCACAGATAGAACGAAGATCCCTCATTTTAAAAATCATTGTGTTAAGGTACCCATACACGTTGCAATTTTTCGTGGACCGATTCGATATTCGATTTCGATTCCCGATTTTTGCTTTACTGCTATTTTTAAAAGTCGGTCGGATGCACGATTTTTCACCCGATTTTTCACCCGAATTTTCACCCAATTTTTCACCCGATTAGTCACAGGCCACAAAATTACGGGCATCCTCATTCGGGACCTGACCGACTTTTCGGCCGATTTTCTAAAAACAGCATCGATCGGACTACATTTGCATGTTACGAATCCCGAACGATCGACCTACCCGACCGACCGGATCGGTCGGAAGGGCTAAAATCACACGAAAAATCGCAACGTGTATGGGTACCTTAAGGAAGGAAGGATCTGATTTTCTCATGTGGTCTCATGAAGCAGCCCGGATCCTATAATCGTCAAGTTAAGGTTCCCACACACGCAATGAGCAGTGGCCGATTTTGCCACCAACCGATGTGTGTGGGCGGCCATTGGTCAGCAGCAGATCCCTGTTGCCCCAAAGCTCGGTTGGCCAGAGAACGGACATGTCCGTAAAGGTCCCCACACACGCAACGAGCGACAAAATCAGCCACCGATCGTGGGTGCCCACATGGGGAATCCGATCCCTGTTGCCCTAAAGCTTGGTCGGCCAGAGAACGGACATGTCTGATAATCTCTGGCCGATGCCATTAGTTTCAATGGGGACCAGCGTCCCCATCCAAACTAACAGCCGACACTCAAAGGGTGCCCGCCGATACTGTGAGCGATGGAGAGCAGCGTGATGACATCATCACATTGCTCTTCACAGGTCACCTGTCGGTCCCCACTCGGTACGTGTGTGGGGGCCTTTAGCCATACACACATCAACTTTTGCTCTATCGACTGGCTTGTGTGATTGCAAAAACGACTGTCTTAGGGCTTGTTCCCACTAAAACGATGAGCCACAACGTGGACGCAATTTTAATCACTCGAAGGTGATCGCTTTCATTTAGTTGATCGGGCTTGTCCCCACTTCAACTAAAGGCCATGATCGGCTCCCCGCATTTTTGATTGCGGACGGAAGAGATTTTTCAGCCCTGATCGCGCCCAAATTTTGAACGCGTCCCCATTCATTCTCTATGGGCGTGATAAGGGCCGTGATTTGCCATGAAAATCGCTTGCGCTCACTGCCCCGTGTTTAGAATCGCGGGAGATGTGGGAACAAGCCCTACCATCGATTGATCGCACCACCACACAGTGTGATCGAGCCCTAAGTCCAGCGGGCTTTCTCCTTACTACCATCCGATACAAAATCAATCCAAATACTGAGAAAACCAGTATCAGAGATGGTGGAATTTTTAAACTTGCTGACTTTGTGAGCTGATTGCAAAGCCCCTGAACATGGTATTATCACCAACATTGCTGGAGATGTAGAGAAGGGTTGTGGGAACATCTACTCTAGCACATGTAGTTTTTGTATAAATTAAGTTATAAAACAAAGCTGAAATTCCAATTTCCGAAATGTTTTACTTGACTTTGAACTTAATTTGTGCAAAAACTATTTGTTTTAGAGACGTACTTTTCTTTGTAGTTTACCCCCCCCCAACCCTTCTCTATATCTCCAGCAAGTTTGGTGATGATACCATGTTCAGGGGCTTAGCAATTAACTCGAAATCGTTGAAATGGCATCTAGTATCACATAACTGAAATTTACCAACATGTCTGATCACATGTCTGATCCTTATGTTCAATTTCCATCACTTTTAGGCTTTGTTTCCATGGTGTCTATAGCATTCCTTCAAAGGAGTCCATATATATTACCTGCCTGTCGCATTGACAGTTTCCACAATGTTGAGCCGATCCTCCACGGAGAGGTTAATACAGTGCACTAAGTCAACCTCCAAGTCGTGGAAACTCTCAGTACGGCAGGAACGTAATATATGGGCTCCATTGACACCCCCCCCCCCCCCCCCCCCCCCCCCCCCCCCTTGTGAAGGAATGTGCTTAACACAGGGCCAATGGAGCCCTAGACAATGTGGAAACATAGCATTAGTCGGTCTAACAGAAATTAACCAGATGGCTACCTTAACCCGGCCCTCTCTACAAACATGATAATAGCTAGCAATGTCTACCACTGATATGTGACACTGGTTGAAGGACCTACAACATAGGGTCATGAATCTTCAGAGTGACGTCTTCAACATGCATAAAAGTTGACTTAACATGACCTATCACAAATGTTTCTATTGGCCATTGCCACATCTAACATACTTTATACCAGTGGTTCCCAAACTTCCTTGCAGGGCCCCCCTTTCTATTTAGGAACATTATCGAGCCCCCCCTCCTATTCAAACACAGGATCAGAATGAGGGCACCCGCACCCCCCAAAATACCTGCACACCTACCAAGGGGGGTCCGCCCCCCTGTTTGGGAACCACTGCTATATACAATAAACATTTCTATGTAGACTATGACATGTTGTACATATATAACACAGAATATTAAACACATTATACAGGTATGACACACTGTGGATAAAACACATAATGATCTGATACAACTATCTGTAGAAAGCTTGTGAGATTGGTGTTTAATGGGCTTGGGCCCATTGCACCCCCTCCCTCCTCACCTATCCCACCACCTTCATAGATAACTTGGCTCTTTCCTAATTAAGGCAATTTTTATATTTTTATTGTTAGGGTAAGTTCTATCGCTATTATCTTTTATTCTAGAATTATGTAGGCGAACCTAAGTAAATATAGAGAATGCCCTCAGTGTCTCCCTGGAGGTCAGCTGTGGCCACGCAGATCAGCCAGGTCTTTATTAATATTATGTGCCTGCCCATTGTGTGGTCCATTGTGTGGTCCATTGTGCATGCATGGGTGTCATGGGAGGTACTCCCCCTACTGCTAAAAGTTGGAATCTTTATCGTCCAATTGTAAGAACCTTGGAATGCCCCCAAGGACATCTCAGTTTAATATTCGGTAGTGCCATATGGCATACAAGAACTCTTTGCCATTCTTTCTCATTGGATTACCATAACACACTACATACTTTGAGCTTTGCTGTGCTTTGTGAGAAGTAGGTTTGTTTATGGACAGTTAAAAAATTAAAACTCAAATTGATTTTTTTTAATGATGCAGTGATAGGTGCCTCTAATTATGCATTTCTTAACTAGCTGTTAGTTTTTGTGGTGCTTACCATATGTTTCGGATTATAAGACGCATTTTTTAGCATTAAAATCATTGGGAAGTCTTATGGTCCGAATATGTATAAAAAACCCTCCTGGGAGCAAAAGCTCTGCTTCCCAGGAGGCAGAAATTTGTTCCTTCCCCTCCAGCCAAGCCAAAAAGCCACTGCCAAGAAGAGATCTTATCTGCATTAGCACTAGCAGTACCCATTCTCTGAACACACTGAGCAACTTATGGAGAGACACATTTTACAGATAGCATGAGTTGTGTATTTACATTAACATTCTGCATTGCAATAATACATTTTGTGACAAAGACTCATGTGTAAATAGCTGCTCATGGGTAAGTTGTTCAGTGCCAGATTGTAAAATGTGTCTCTTCATAAGTTGGTCAGTGTGTTCAGAGAATGGGTACTGCTAGTGTATAGACACATGGCAAAGTTTCAGCCCTGCAGTGAAGACCTCCCTCCTGGCACTGGCTGGAGTAACAGAGAGTGAATACTGATAATATTGAATAATTATTTATTTATGTTTGTATGGACTGTATTGATGTAGTGCAGTACAGGGCGGAATGTGCCTCTGAACGATTGTATGTTTTTTATACTTTGTGTATAAATAAAGTATATTTTCAATACAAAGAACACAGAGTGAATACTGCATGGTCCAGTCCTGCCTACTTTGCTGGAACATTCTGCATATTCACTTGATATCTGAATGGCTGTCTCCCCCCCCCCCCTAATTTCTCCCCAAGATCCCAAAACTTTGGGTGCATCTTATAGCCCGAAAAATAGGGTAGATAGACAGAAATGTTGAAACCAATTGAACTAAATGTAAGTTATAAGTTGAAACTTTCCACCTTTTTAGAAACTTTGGGAAACATTTGCTTTAGCAGGCGTAGAGGGCCCCAGCTGAGGCCCCGGGTGAGGTATATATATATAAAAATAAAATTTTATCTCTGATCAATAGACACGGACAGAACACAGAAACACGACAGGAGCAGAAAATGGGAAGAATTGATCACATACTTCAGGAGAAGGCCAAGCCCTGCAGAGAGCCTGTACTGAGGAACTTGCCAGTGTCCACAAAAGACTGGTCTGATGAGGGAAGACAAAAGGGGAAATTAGTTACCAGGGAAAATGCTGGCGACCTCTACTAGAAGGGCTTACGCTCTATTTATGACCCTACAGGAATCGGGTGTTTGTGTCATGCCAAGATATGAAACTGTCAAGTGAATACAATATAGGCAGATGTATGTCTACACAGGAACCGAGAAGACCCGGTCATTATAAGTCACCAAACAACCACCGTCTTGTGAATTCCACTAGTTGAAATGTGAATTTTTTGGGGAATTAGGTGTAAAACTTTCCTTTACTACTAAAAACATTTGCTGACTTTGTTTTATCTTTCCATTAGCTTTTCCACATAATCCAAGCAACAGATTGAAAACATCTCAAACAGTTATTGGGAGCAAGTGACAACACTGAATTATGAGGTATTGTGTTGTATGTGCTGTGTGATATAATTATATAGCAGTATGGATGGAATCTGAGTGGTATCTGGGTGGAATCTGTGTGGTGACTTGGTGGTATCTGGGTGGAATATGTGTGGTATCTGTGTGGTGACTTGGTGGTATCTGGGTGGAATCTGTGTGGCATCTTGGCGTTATCTGGGTGGAATCTGGGTGATATCTGTGTGGTATCTGTGTGGTATCTTGGTGGTATCTT
>CM070034.1:173554040-173564181 GCA_036250615.1 Ptychadena robeensis
TCTCCCCTCACTCGTGGGGGGATGGAGTGGCTCGTGAGGTCTATATCACCCCCTATCCACATCCCCGCCTCCACCCGGCAAGCATCTCCACTCCCGGGGAGAGGGGGGTGAGTCTCCTCTACTCCCTACCCAGGCGAGTGCGCGGATAGGGGAGAAGACATCTTTGCATCGGAAAAACATTTCTGATGCCCACATGCCGCCCCGACATGATGCCGCCCTGGGCAACCGCCATGCCTAAAACTACCACTGGTGCTACTTGTAAAAACAATCTGAAACTAGCACTGTCTGTAGTGCCCCACTAAAACCAAACCCCCTACTAGACCGTGTGACAACCATTTGTTGGTATTTCCCTTTTTATTGCAGTGTAAACATTTTAAAGAACAATCTTTGAAATCAGGAGCTTTCATGGGCAACTGCTAGATTGGTTTTCGGGACTTTCAGACAAAATTTCATAGAGAAAACCCAGCCACCTCCGAAATCTCCTGAATATTTAATGGCTTTGAAGTGAACGGCCTGGTTTGCGGGAAACACATTGCTTCCTGTCATCTATTTCATTCTTTGACATAAAATGCGACTTATCCTGGTTTATTTTAAATAGTTAATGAAGCAAAATTGTTTTAGGAGTTGACACCTAATAAAGAATAACTCAACAATGAAACAGATTACGCTGAGAATAAGCGAGATAAAAATGCCAAGCGTTCTTATAGCGCGCCTGTAAATTACGCCGGCGACGACGCTCCTTTTGAATAGTTTATAAAGATAAGAAATGCGCTTTGGTTGGTGATATCTGGGGTGACAATAATGCCTAATCTATGGAAGATTATTATTGGAGGAGGAGAAGCCCCGAGGACACCCATTGGCATCACTTCTTGCTCTCTCCAATTCTAAATTTATAAGAACCAAAGAGGTAATGATTTAGTTTGTACACAAATGGGGAAAGGCTACTGACCGGGAAGGAACCTTATTGAGGGAGCTCTTCTTGATCTATTTTCATACCTTAACGACGGCTTAAAACCTACATTTGGAGATAGGCCACTTACCTCCACTACCTTGTTACTATCTACCTACTGTCTATGCAGGTCTTTGACCTACGGGCTCCCTGTTCTCTGGACCCACTCTTGATGTTGCCTTTCTCCCACTCTCCATTGGACACTTGATTTCCAAGACACTCAATGTTTGTTACCCCCTGAGGAAGTCCATCTGGATGAAACGCGCGTTGAGGTGGCCCGACGATAAGTCTGTCCATCATCCCCACCATCTTTGTGGTTTATTTGAACGAGAACCAGGGCCTGGTGATTCTGGAAACATCTTGTCAAGTGTAACATCCATACCGAGATTGGAACACCTGGAACCTTTTGGAACCTTTAAAGTCTCCCAGCATCCATTTCATCGGAGGACATTTGCTACTCAGGACTTGTGTGGTTTTCCTCAATACCCTGTGTAGTCTGTTTTGTAGATTTATTTTGGGATGTCGGTTCCCCACCATATGTTGGAAGCACATTTTTCATTAGAATGGGCAAAGGTAAGGCAGAACTACGAGTCCATGTTCATGGTAGGTATTGAACGCAGAAGCACATTTCATATTCATGTATTTAGCGGTTCCTAGTGCTGAAGAACCTTATGAAGGAAGGCCACCAAGAGACCATTCCGGTATTATTGTAAAACTGTGCTCTGCCAGCATTTGGTACTTGAAGGGAGGCAAGTCCATGCAGGCCCTTTTCTAGCATAAAGGGGGCCCTATGTTAAGTTATTGCATGTGGTCCCCTTTAATGCTGAGTTGCCAGGCAAGTTGTAGAGCGGGGGGTCGTGGTAGTTCATCAATCTCTCGGGGGGCGGCCAGTTGTTGACTGGGGTGGTGTGGTTGTTGTTACTCTACCTATCTGGCCGAGTTGTTGCGCGCCCAGCTCAAATTCCCAGACAAGAGGACAGATCTGGCCGATGTTTGGCCATCACTACTCTCGGTACATGGCCATTTCGTGCCCGATGTCCCCACGCACATAGCGGAAGAAATGGGCATGCACCGAGAGTAGTGATGGCCGTACATCAGCCAGATCTGTCCTCTCGGCGGAAAATTTGAATCGGGAAAACCAGAAGTGACGTCCCATCCGGTACCTGGAACGCATAGTTCCTGGTTCCGATTGCCAGATGTGATGTTACAGACGAGCCGGCTTGTCACTAGAAGACCAGGTCTCTCCTGATCCTGCCAGAGGAAGAATAGTGAGCTCCTTCTCGCCGGCGAACAGGTCGGGTCGAACACCCATACTGCTCACCACCTTGCGGGACAGTTCAGCTATCACTAACCAAGAGTCCCACTTAATACTGGGCCAAGTGGACATAGCAACGAATACATATCAATGGATGGAGAACACTGATTTCTTGAATTGTGGCAGCACTGTTGGAATGCATCAAGAAGTCAAAATCTGCATCAAAAGTGTCAAACTCTGGCCCAGAGAGCCAAGATTGGCCCGCCAAGCGAATACTTTTCCTGCTAGATCTGCCTTCCCGGCAGCACCTCTACCAGTTGCAATCACCGTCCCTCTGTCCTCTCGATCTGGAAGTAGAGAACTACAAGAGATATTCCGCCAGAGAGGAACATCTCTTTTGTCCTCCCGGATGTGCAGCACTCATTATTTCAACCAAGTCCCCCCATCCGGAACTGCACCAGAGTCAAGTGACTCCCTCTGGTGTTTTGGTGGGCAATAAGCCCCTGTGGTTTAACTCATTTAAATGTTATGTTTAGGCCATACATTCATAGACTCAGAAGCAGTCTAGGTGTCGGTAGGGTAGGGCCCTAGGTAGGGCCTGGGCGCTACGTCAAACAATGGGCGGGTCGATTTCCCTTATTATTGGGTGCACAGTATGGGGCGACCTACAAGGTGGTAGGCAACTACTCTTGTACCCACGTAAAATGCAGCATTCCAGACTGAGTAGGAAAGGTGGTAAGAATGAATTTGTTCAGAAGTAGATTTATCAGGGTGGGTGATGTGTTGTCAAAGTTTAGATAAATCTCAGCCTCGTGGTATTAAACCCTTTGACGCAGGCCTGTTGGATGCATCAAGAAGTCAAACTCTGCATCAAAAGTGTCAAACTCTGGTCCAGAGAGCCGAGGTTGGCCCGCCAAGCAAATATTTTTTCTGCTAGATCTGCCTTCCCGACAGCACCCCTACCAGTTATACTAACCATCCCCCTGTCCTCTCATTCTTGGAGTAGAGAACTACAAGGGGGTGCATTGTGGCTGATGAGAGGTGTGCATCTGATACTGGGAGAGAGATACTCGTTATCTCTCTCCTAGCACTGCAAGTGTCAATCTAGCTATACCGCGGGACTATATCTGGGTGGCCACAATGTCCTACAGCCGCTAGGGCACTTGGGATAGCTGTCCCAGATTTTTGATTTTTTTTTTTATGCGGATTCCCCTTTTTATTGGCTGTGCAATAAGGGGCGACCTACAACATGGTAGGTCCGCTTTAACATTGCCATCTGGCATAGGCAACTTCTCTTGTAACCACATCAAATGCAGCATTGCAGACTGAGGAGGAAAGGTGGTGAGAATGAGTTTATTCAGAAGTAGATAAATCAGGGTCGGTGAATTTTTTGGTAAAGTTTAGGTAAATCTCAGCCTTGTGGCATTAAACCCTTTGACGCAGGCCTAGGGACGACACTTGCTGCTCACTTCGGCAGATTTTCAGTGAAGGCTTTTCCGAAATGTGTTTATTCATTTTACACCCAAATATAATTATTGTCTGTTAATTGCAACCTTGTCTGGCACTTTTGTACTACCGCACGCAGCCTTGCCATTCGCTCAGTCCCCACTATAATCCCCTATTATATTGACTAATTAACTTTGCTAGACAGTGCACTTTTTCCTCCATTATCAGCTCCTGTCAGCCGCCAGCTCCCAGCTGCCGAGGAGGGAGGGCGCGCGGGCTCTCGTTTGATTGATCACCGATAGATTGACATGCAGATTCATTTAATTAGAATCACCTCACTTGAGATATGAGAGAGGGAGAGAGACCAATAGACTAGGACTAATGGATCAGTTACCTCATGTTTTAGCTGCCAACACTGGATTAGAAAAAAAAAAGAAGAAGAAATACTTTGTCTTGTTCTGGCATTCTTCCCGGGTCTCTTTGTAAATCCATCATTGTAACCGTTCTTTGCCTGGAGTGCCACGTGAAGGAGTGACACGCTTGTGAGGTCATCATCCTGACCCCGCGTCTGCATGTCACGCCTGTATACTCACCTTTTGCCACGCTGGGATCTATGTTGACGTTGTGTATTTTAACCCTTCGTTAGCCTGTATCCCCAGTTCGGATTTCGTACGTCCGATTTGGAATGTGACTTTTTGTTGTGCAATTTTATCTTATGCAATATGTGAAAATGTGAACAAATAGGAAGGGTCAGTTATTTGTCTTTATTGTCTATTGTACTTATATCTCTTTTTAAACTATTTCAGAACAGTTCCCAAATTTATTGGGGCTGCAGAGCCGAACGGCGCAGCCGGGTAGGAGGGAGCAGCCTTCACAGGGCGGGCTGGAGAGGGGAGATGGACAGCTGAGGTGGCCCGGAAGAGGTGGAACTGGAGGCGGGGCTAGGAAGGAGATTTAAGGGAGAGTGCCCGGAAGTGAGGCCTCTTCCACAGGAGAACAGGCACCCACCCTCCCTCCCTTGTTATGCTGTATGTGCTTTTGTGTATGTTATTCTTTTCCGTTTGTATTTGTCGCAGCTGGCGGGTCCTCGTCAGTGCCAAGTGAGATTTTAGCAGGTAAATAGTGGTGACGTGCTTATTTAGGGATGGCAGTCATCAAAATGTGGTGTTTATAGAGGGCCCAGGCCCTAAGTTATTGTTTACTGTTTTCATTATATTGGAAGTACCCACCGTGCTGGATTAAAAAGGGCAGGTGGCTGGTACGGACGGTGTTTTGAATATGTTATTTAATATGTTATTTAAATGTATTAAATTTAAGTTGGAATTATTAATGTTAGTAAGTTATCGGCACTGGCGAGGGTTCATGTCAGTTTATGGATAAGCTGTGGCCTTTTTGTATAACTCGCACTTAATACAAACAAAGTTTTCTGAAGAAATGTGTCTCTGTGGTTATTTATTAGTTATAAGTGGGGAGATGGGTAGGCAGGAAGTCAGCACTGCCCGGTCAAGTCTGCTTGACCGGGCACAAATTGGTATGTGTGATATTGGGTTTTTTAGAGCAATAACCCCCCCCCCAAAAAAAAAATTAAATGTTCAAATCAATTGGATCAAAGTAATGGATGAAATGAATGCAATACAAAATTTGGCCACTAGATGTCATTAGCAGCACTTCAAGGCCCACACGTCATCTCCCTTACACATCGGGAAGAGGGGGTCGAGGGGGAATGGCTGCAGATCTCTCACCCTCTCCCTCTACGGCTGTGTCAGTGTGTGTGTGTGGAAGCTCCAGCATGATTGCAGCTCCCACATATAGGCAGAGATAGATGAAAGAGATACCATCTGGGATTGCTTTCATCTATCTGTCTCTGATCTTCATTGCTTATATCAGCAGGGTTTAGCTGATAATAACAATGTAGTAAAGATAGAAGATCCAACGGTGGGTAGATCTACCATCTGACAGCTCCTCCACCCCCGGGGAGCCAAGATGAGACCACCTGCAGCCAAGTGGCTGCGTATTCGGACCATAAGACACGGAAACTTTTTCCCCCCAATTTGTTTTGGGAAAAGTGTGTCTTATTGTCCAAAAAATACGGTATATATCATCCAATTAGAATTGCATCAAACAATCATGTCATGAGTTGCTTAGGACAGCTTCATACTTATAGAAAAGATGAAGCCGTCCCACTATTGGTTTTTGGCATATATTCTGGGCACTGACACTGTGGATAGAGTAGGAATGTTATCCCTCACCTTTCTGATTTTTAGGTTAGTAACTTATGTTTATGTACCCAATGATGGTGGACATCCTTAACATGTGACTCTTTTGGACCAATGCAGTGCATTATGGCAACATGTGCAGATCAGGCTTGTTAGGGTGTCCATAGAGAATTCAATTCTCTAAGCTTAACCTATAGGACAGGGACCCCCTTGGGGGGTCAAACGACCATTTTACCGGGGTCGCCGAGCTAAATGAAAACACCAGAGCACATTGCTGACCACAAGCAAGGTGGAAAGTTAGAAGGGAGAGTAATGCCCCCTCCTAACTCTTGTGCAAATGATGTGTGGAATAGGAAAATATAACTGGAAGTGATGTAGCAGAGTGTAACTTCTGGTATTTGGAATGCGGAAGTGACACTCCACAACAGCACTTTTGCATTCCAGGAAGTGACACTTTGCAATGTCACTTCCGGGGTCATGGATCTTAAAAGGCTGAGAACCACTGATTTGGAAGGATGAGGATAGGATAAAAAGAAAGACGGTTGTTCTAATGCTGGCAGGTTTCAAATATTGCTACCTCCCCTTTGAAAATCCTCCTTCTTTGGCGGTCTTGTTCATCCAAAGTTTTTAATACTTGAAGATCTGGAATCCCAGACGCCAATCTCTTCAGAACCTATTTCCCAAACTCTTCACCTCTGTCACTTAAGGATATGTGAAGCAGGGTTGTATATCACCCTTCACAAATACACCAAATTGGATTGAATTCCCATCACGTCTAATTGCAGCAGATAATCTGCGTCAGTGACAGGTGCACTTTACAACTGCTGGTAATTATCATGGAGATTTTAGTGGACATTTGAAATACAGATGAATGTCAGATTCCATAGAGCAGTCTGGAGAACATACCCCAGCCCACCATGAGTAAGAGCCGATGACATCATCTACGGTACGGTTACACGGGGCCCTTATCGCAATCCCGGCGTACTTTCAGCTGGAGTTCATGACCTCGTTCAGCGATCTGTCAATCACAATTCCTTAGCTCATCATTCATCCAGAGTTCAATGCGCGCTGTACAGATTGTATCCCTCTCGTGTTTCAGATCCAGGCGTTGCTATCTGGTTTCTGGAAGAATATTAAATGGCTATCGATGCATTAGCATTGCTGATTACCATGTGAGGTAGCGTTTACATATATAAAATATTACAAAGAAGAGTCAAAGTTGCTGTAGGGTGTTTCTATCCATTTTGGAGGCCCCAGGTAAGGCACCCCTGGTTTTCCTTTCTGGGTTTGTTAGTCAGACCCATTTCTAGCCTGTCATGGGCTCTATGCAAAGTTATAGCATGGGGCTCCCCTGATGGCCGAGTCATTGAGCGTGGGGGTTTGGCGGGAGTGCTATCGTTTGGTCGGCTGAGTTGTTGAAGGGAGTGCTTTCGTTCAGATGGCCGAGTTGTTGATGGTGCAGGGGCTGGTGGCGCGTAACCTACCCCCAAACCCCATCCGGCCAGATCGAACTGTCAGTAGTGATCGGCATGTGGAATATGCATGTGGGGGGGGTAAGTCACCAGGGACCATTCTTCACATAGCGGGAGAAACAGCCCTGGTTACAGTCTATACATATACCCTATAACATGCGGAAGGGTAGGGCACCAACCTTTGACCATGTGCCATTGTGCCACACAAAATGGAGGTGGCTGTCCAATTGACCAATAAAAAGATGACATCATTGATGCTTGTATAGGTCAATAGAGACCTGGGGAACTCATGGCTGTTTTGCCAATGCCTCTGCATGACACAGGATTCTATGATGGGGAGAGGACATAGGTAATATGGGAAGAGGAGAGGAAGGAGCAGCCATGGAAGTGCTGGGCACCACTGCAAAGGGCAAATGGACGTCCCTGGCAAATGTTTTATTTAAGCCTTCTCTGCCACGGAACCCTTGTTGCTTATGCCAAGCAAAGTACTGGTATGCAGAGGGGACCCCATTGTCAAAGGGGTCCCCTCTGTATATCAATACTTTTCTTTGCATAAGATGCCAAGCCAGGGGGAGGGCAACTTGATAAGGAGCACTGGTCTTGTTGTGTCAGGAAGGTGAGAGGTGAGGGCTTAGAAGGGGCCCGGTACCTTTATTAGGAAGCGCTGGCAAGGTGAGGATCTCTTTGGACTTTACCAGTTACCCACCTTTCCATCCCCAAATGTACAGGCGTTCGAACTCCCTGTTAGAAGGTTATTCTTCCAGCGGTCAGATCGGACTCAGAACAATCCCGTCGCAGCAAAAATTCTTTCACTAGAGACTGGGTAAAGAACCCCGTCTCTAGCGAAAGAGCGGCTCCAAAAACCGGAAGTGATGCTAATGGCATCGTGTCCGGCATTTGTAACCAGGAACTATGCGTTCCATCATGTCACTGACGTCACTTCCGTTTTTTCCAATTCAAATTCCCAGCAAATAGGCAGACGTCTGACTTTTTACAAAGTCCGATCCGCCTGTTCGTGAACGGACCTGGCCGATGTCCGGCCATCACTCCTTGGGTCAAGTGTTCAGCTTTAAATCCCACCATTGAGTACCGAGTTCTCTTCCATTTCTGGTTCTTTTCTATATTAGCATGAACGTTCTGCACCACACCACTATGGCAGAATTGCGTGAAGCCAGCGAGCAGCATGGCGGGGGTGAAACAGATGGTTATATTTACAGACAGAACGCATGTTGCTGTGTCAGTGTTTATAATTATTTGCTCCCAATGCCAGCCTGTTGTTTTGTGATAAAGTGGCACGTCTGCGCAGGAATCCAAAACAGAACGTTCGAGCCATCCAGAAATTACAACCAGTCAATGCTTTGTGCCCAATGACTATTACTGGGGGTGTATAGGCTGAAAGCCAGAATATGGTAACTCCCAGGTTTAACATGGCTTGTGATAACAAGGTCACTAACTAATGACACAGTTGATATTGACCCTTAGGGATGGTCGAAAAATTTGCAGTGTGAAATTTTAAGTCGAAATTTCGATATAGTCAAATTTCAACTGGGTCATTTCGACTTTTCGTCGAAAAAGTCGAAAATCTACCTGATATTTCGACTTAAAAAAATTAAGTGACAACATTTGCTTGTAAACAAATAGCATGGTGCAATGGTATCCTCACAAAAATTGCTGGGACCGAACGGCGCTCTAAGTGGCCATCAATCTAGACCATATCTATGCGTGTGTGAGCACCTTAAAGGTCACCATACATGTGCAGGATTCCATGGCCAATTGATCACTCACCCGATCGATTCCGGCGATCTCAGCGGGAATCGGAGCTCCGATCAATCAGCCAATTAAGAGTATCCGATCGCTGCATACCACCTTGTCCCACGGATTCCTGGACGGATCCGTGTCCGATCGCTAACTTCCCAAATGGCAACTCCCCCTGATGTGTGCAGAATCGGATCAGAAAGACCAACATGTTGGTTCTCTGTTGGATCCGATTCTGAGCCCCCGATCAATCGGACGCGTACGACCGGACAAGGTGGGCTGCACGCGATCGGAATCGATCGTGCCGGAATCCGGTGGGAATCCGACACGTGTATGGGGGCCTTTAGTCTCTGAAGAGGGGAGTGAGAAACCCCAGCCTTGCAAGGAAGGTGAGCGGAGCGTGCAGGTGGCTCCTGGGTGAAACAGCCTGTGTCCTAGCAGTAAAACTGTGCTCTGGGAAAGCCCGGGTGCAAAGCTTGACTAGCTGCTACAGCCGCAGGGTTTGGGCCTGGACTTCCCATGACCATCACCCCAATCCTAAAGCCTTCCAGATTGGCATTCAACAGTCTGGGAGGCTGCGCAGTCCGCACGGTGAGTGAGAACTGCCTACTGATGAGACTGACAATAACTTTAAGGATTGGCTATGGCCATTGATACTAAAAAAAAGTTTCCCCTGAGAAAAGTTCCAGTAAAGTTATTAATTTAAACACAGTTGGTGTGTGTTTCCTGTGTTCACTACCCTCGGGCAGGCTTTTCTAAATTTTTCTACAGATATAGTGTGGTGAGTGTAGCCACCCTCATGCAAGATGGATGCCATTGGATGGATTACCAGCTAAAACAGAATTAAAATAAATAATAGTCTTGTATGTACATATTTGTAATTATAATTAACTAACGGATAGTGTGGGAGGTCAAAAGAGATACTTGGAGAACGTCTAGGGGTTGCCTTGAACTATACTAGGAGATACAGGTAGGCTCCTACTTTGTACTCAGGGGCGGTCCTAGGGGGATCAGCGCCCTGGGTACCCCCTTTTACGGCCCCCCCCCC
>CM070034.1:173642799-173653917 GCA_036250615.1 Ptychadena robeensis
CCCCATCCCTGTGTGCACAGTGTGTGTAGTCCATGTGTGCCCCCATCCCTGTGTATACAGTTTGTGTACTTTGCCTTCCCCAGGCCAATCCTGTTATCCCTCTTTCTAGCTCTGCAGACCCGCTACCAGCTGCATTCCTACTCTAGAAGAGAACTATGGATCCCAGCATACTCCAGGCAGCGGGCACTTACTGTGACGCCACTTGACGTGCTCAGCTGAGCAGCCAAGACTCATAGTGCTCTACTCCCAGAGTGGGAGGACAGAGGGGCGCTAAGTGCAGCTGGTTGGGGGGTTACTGGGAAGGCAGGTCTACCAAATCTAAAAAAAAATATTTGCTCGGTGGGCCAAATTTGGTCCCTGGGCCAGAGTTTGACACCTACAGTCTATAGGCTATGCCTAATGCCAGAGAATGAAGTTTGTTCACATTTAACGGGCTACGGTGGATTAATTACAACTGAATGATTTTGTTTTCTATGTGATGGGCCACAAAGTTCCTGTTATCCTCTACAAAGACCCAAACATGCGCAAAAGGATCCTTTTATGTTTGCGCACTGTATTTTGTAGGTTGTGTGTTTGTGCTGTGCCTACACTCTTGCTGTCTAGTGTACATACGCATCATTGAGCTTGATGGAATCCTTTGGTTGACTCAAGTTTCTACCAATGACCACATTTTTATTCAGGATCAATAAATAGGTTTTATCGATGGATAGATAACTCACAATAGAAGTATTTTTGAGATTTTTGTGGTACATTCCATCATATAATAATTATAAAGGCAGTATAGGCGAGCTCAGTGGGGATTTGATTGCAAGCTCCCCAGGTCAGCGTGTCAGTCTTCCTGTCATTCCTGTATAGCACGCAATAAATCATTGCCTCAGCGTCTTCGCCCCGGGGCTCTGTGGCTCCTGTCCCCTTGGCTGCTACATCTCTCCATTTTGTAAGAGGAGCTGGGAATGGGAATGTCACACAGACAGGCTGCAGCTAATGGCTCAGTTCCTGTGTAAGAGCGGACACTTCCTGGCTCCTAATGGCCATTTGTATAAGGCCGAGGTCCTTTCCATCCCTCAAGCTGATCACTAATGGGCACCAAATGCCGACTGCAGACAGGAGGAATAGGTGAGACTTTTAGTGCGTTCATCTGGAAGGCGAGGAGGCTTTACACTTCACCATCTCAAGTACATGAAGAGCTAATTACTGTATGAGAACAGCCGATTCTCAATGGCCCTTCCAAGCATATATGTATATTTTACCCTAAATAAATAAAGAATGGGAAGACTTATAGTTTAATGCCGGAGATGTATTCAAACCAATTCGATGTTTAAATTCATATTTTAGAAATTCAAATACTGTAACAGACCCTTCCGGTGACCTTGATAGAACTCATTTCCAACATGCACTTTTACCTAAATTTAACTGCAACTCCATCTTTTAGAGCAGCGGTTCTCAACCTGTGGTTTGGGGCCCCTTGGGGTGAAATGACTATTTTACAGGGGCCACTCAGTATACTGAAAGCATCATACCTGCCACTAACACGCAACAGCTCAGATTCCCACAAGTGGGGTGGGAAGTTAGGAGGGCCGTTCTCCCATTATGCAGAGTATGCTGGGGCCTCTGAACCCTGTGTGCATAGAACCTACCGCTCAACAACTCAGCCACCGATACCCTCCCCACTCAACAATTTGTCCGACTACCGAATGATAGCAAGACCCCCCCCCCTCCCCTCCGCTCAACAACTTGGTCAGCCACCCAACGATAGAAACAGCCTCCCGCACCCCTTGCCGACAGTTCAGCCATCACTAGTCCTCAGTAGTGATGGCCAAACATCGGCTGTGTCCGTCCGCAAACAGGCTTTTCGCTGAGAATTTCAAATTGCCCACCTGTTGGCAGGGAGTATGAATGGGAACTATACCGGAAAATACGCTGCAACGTCACTTCAAGCACATGGAAAGCATAGTTTCTGATTCCAAAACCAGAAGTGACGTTGGTCGGATGTCACGTACGGCATGGGCCAGGTATAACACTAGAGATCAGGTGTCTCTACCCTATTAAAAATAATTCTTCCTTCAGCCCGACCTGGCGCGGAAAGGTCTAGCCGGAGGAAGAATTATAGACTTGCCGGCGAAGGGACCCGTACTGTTCGCCAGCGAGAAGAAGAACAGAACATTCAATAGATTCCCAACAGAGCTGAGGAGACATACCCGTACTTTGGACTTTTACAGACATGTCCGTAATGGCTAAGATCGATTTGGCGGCCAATTTCAGCCCTTTAAGCTTTAGATCTCCACCAGATTTTTCGGCCGAAAATCTAAGCATGTATGGTGGGCTTTACATTGAAGTCATACAAAATGGCTGCCTGGAGCAAAATGAAGCTAGGCCCGGTTTGGGTTTTATTGGTGGTGTTCACCAATTCATTTCCAGCTTAGTCTTTGGACTCAGGTGACCTTTTTTTTTTTTGGGCTAAGGAAAAGTTTTCTCCCCGTGTGACAAAATCTAGGTCAATACGTTTCATACATTTTCATACAAGATCTATTTTAAAATAAGCGGCTGGTTTTCCACAAAAGTTGCCTGTAGTTCTGAGGAGAATTTCACATCATTGAACTCACACCTGCTGATTGCACATTTATGCCAGCCTGCCTTGGTTGCATTTTGACAAATGGGGTGCTCCGACGCTGTTTTGTATTATTTCACAGTATAATCCCAATAAAATGCAAGCGATATCTTTTTCCCAAACACAACCTAAATGTTTCTAGATTTACTTTTCGAAATAGTAGTTTGACCCAATTCATGGCGACAAAAATTTCTTCTTCTACCATTGGCTGGAAAATCTGCTGTAGAAGTTTTTTTACTTTCTTTTGTGTGGTCAAGCACATGGGGTCACTATTATTATTATTATCATTTATATAGCGCCAATATATGACGCAGCGCTGTACAATACATTAGAGTGGAGATACAACACAAGATAACACACAGGTACAGGTTATGACACAGGAGGAGTAGAGAACCCAACCTAATCAGGGGTGTCACGGAGCAGCAGGTGTGGACCCACTGTGCCACGTGTCCTACCTCCTCTAAGGGCGTTGTCTAAGTGACCCCACTCGTTCTTCACAATACCCCTGATGGTGGGGATAGACTTTACAGAGGGTAACACCAGGTCGCTATCTCTGGAGAGAGGGTAGGAACACAAGGCAGCTGGTCTAGGGACAGCAGGGAGGGCTCCAGGGACACAGGTGTCATCAGCCAGACAGTGTAACAGGGCGGGCAGCGCAGGTACAAATCAGGTAGCAGGAGAGTGCAGCAGGCAGGTAAGGGTTAACAGGAATCAGTCTCAGAACACAGGCAGGACTCACAGGAAAAGCAATGGCAGGCAGTGCTTCACACAACACAGAGACCTAATACTGAGGCAAGGCTGAAAGGGCAGGGTTCCTTATGTAGCTGCAGGAGGTCCACTATTGGTCAGCCAGGTCACATGACAAATACCTTAAATCCCAGGAAATGACACGCGCTGGTGTTTAAGGAAGTGTGTAGAAGTATCAGAACCACCGCTGAACAGGGTGCCCAGATCTGCAACGGTAAGTAGGGAGGCGACGGCGGCGTGCGGCAGCTGCCGTTACAGGGGGATACAATCACTACAGCTCCAGTGACCCTGTTGTCTTCTCAGGTCCTGCACCTCAGTTATGGCGATTATACAAAATGGCTGCATCGCTGCCAAACCACGAATACAGGATTTTTATGAGTGAGTAAAAAAAAAGAATGTATGTGAAAACTAAAATCTGACTGGTTTGAAGAAAGGGTTGTTAGCTGTGAATAAATGTGTTTTAGGACTGTAGTTTGACTCACATTTCTAAATTTACTGTAGAACTTAAAAACGAGGCCCCACAAGCTATTGGAATGTATTAATCAGACTATAACATGCACATTTTTACTATTAGAATCAAAGGGAAAGTGTCCCTGCGTCTTATGGTCCATTCCCTGCAGCCAAGCCAAAAAGCCACTGTCAAGAAGAGATCTTCTCTGCATTAGCACTAGCAGTACCCATTCTCTGAACACACTGACCAACTTATGGAGAGACACATTTTACAATGAGATAACATGAGTTGTGTATTTACATTAACATTCTGCATTGCAATAAATACATTTTGTGACAAAGACTCATATCTCCTCCGGTATGTAAATAGCTGCTTATGGGTAAGTTGTTCAGTGCCAGATTGTAAAATGTGACTCTTGAAAAGTTGGTCAGTGTGATCAGAGGATGGGTACTGCTAGTGTATAGACACATGGTAAAGTTTCAGCCCTGTAGTAAAGACCTCCCTCCTGGCACTGGGCTTTTGACTGGAGGAATATAGAGTGAATACTGCATGGTCCAGTCCTGACCACTCTGCTGAAACATGCTGTATATTCATGTGATATCTGAATAGCTTAGTTTTTTTTCTCTAATTTTCTCTCCAAAACGTTGGGTGCGTCTTATAGTCTGAAAAATAAGGTAAATGTTACCTCTAATAAATCAGGGCGGAACCCTCAAAAACTGTGGTCTGAAAATTGCCAAAATGTATTTGTCCGCTCAATAGTCATTAAACACCTGAATGAGGAATCTATGTATGATGATGGAAGTCCATTGACCCATGCCATTCCTTGATTCTCTATCGCGTTGTAGAACACCAGTTGATTAAAAATCTACAGTAGAGATGGTCGAATTATTCTACTTGCTAACTTTGTGAGCTGTTTGCAAAGCCCCTGAACATGGTATCATCACCAAAATTGCTGGAGATGTAGAGAAAAAAATTAGTTTGCTCTAGCACATGTATTTTTTGCATAAATTAAGTTCAAAATCTAAGTCGAAATTCCGATTTTCGAAATTGTGACTTGACTTTGAACTTAATTTGTGCAAAAACTATTTGTGGTATAGACAAGCTTTCTTTTTTGGAGTATACCCCCAACCCTTCTGTACATCTCCAGCAAGTTTGGTGTTGATACCATATTCAGGGGCTTTGCAATGAACTCGAAATTGTTGAAATGGTCGAATTTTTTCTAAAGATGTGAACTCCAGGAGTAGACATCATATCAAGTAGGATTGTTTTGGAGAGGGGGAACCACCGGTAGCCTAACCCAATCGAGATAGGAACTCCATTGATTAGATACCCACTTTAAAAGTCCGCAGGGCTTGGCCGCCCCTTGGGTTTAGTTCCCCCCTCCCCTCAACTAATTTATCATATCAAGTATCTTTCTTCTCTACAGTCAATTTCTCTTTTTGTTCAGATGACCTGTACCGAACATGTATAAAGTTATCGAGCGTTTGTTAAAATTCCCAACACAGTGGAACATGAACGGTGTATTTTCTGCTCCGATTTTGTTGGCGCAACTAGTTTAAAGTCTCCAGTTTTCTTGGCTCCTGGTGATATAATGAAGCAATTAGGGAGAGGAAAGAGGTCAGAATGGCAAGCTGTGTGACAATGCACAGGTCTCTCTAACTGGAAAAGGGTCATCTGGCTCGAAGCTTACTGAAATTCCTGTAAATACCTCAAATCTAAGGAAAAATAAGAACCGGCCGGCTCTCTGTACATTAAACCCTGCGATATATAGCATGACAAGCGCATGTAGAAGAACGGGTAGCTGTGAGTGAGTTTTGCTCATGTTTTATTATTATGCATGTATGACATCTTAATCAGAACTTTACATATCCCTTAAGCGCCTCCACAGAGCTTACAATCTAATGTCCTCAACATATTCATAGCCTATGTACCTACCCCGTTTCCCTGAAAATAAGACATCCACCAAAAATATTTTTGCCTCACACTGAAATATAAGGCATCCCCCCAGAAAATAAGCCCCCCCCTGAAGATACGGTACTGTAACTCTGGACAGGGGGGATCAGAGGGGGCAATCAGGCCAGCTTCCTTCGACTTCTGGGAGGCAGGTAAGTTAGTCCGAGTTTCGGACCTATATCACCTCTACTCGGGTTCTCAGGGTTCCCAAATCCCCAGAAAAAAACCAGAAATTGGCTGATATGTCCTTGTTACCCCCCTACCTGCCCAAACGAAAACCTTTTAAATTCTTTAGTGGCGGGCAGAGGAGAGAGTGGTTTTCTGCCTCGCTATTGGAAGTTCTACGACCTCCCCTCCATTGCGGAGGGCCTCGCGGAAAATGGCGCACTCCACGGATGGAAGCACTTACGGCCCCCTGAGGCATAAACAGACTGCTTACCGCCTTCTGTGGGATCTGTGGCATTTTCTTTTCCTCACAATGTTCAGACGGTTTTCGAAACCACAGCGCTGACACACCATATTTGAATTGTGTGACCGCTCACGCGATTCTCCCAAAGGGCCCTCCTGGAGATTCGCACACTGCAAACCCTGCCCCTTATCCTCTTCCTCTTCCCCCCCCCCCCTCCACCCTTCCCGGTCCATTGCCCCTCCTCTCTCTCCCTACTGATCCTATTGTGTCCTTTCTTGTTTTTGTCTCTCTATGTGAATGGGTATTTCGATATTGTTTTCTGTTCGGCTGTTATTTACTGCTTTAATAGAACGTACCTATTACTGTATGCTGAAAATCCTTCAAAAAAAGTATTGTTAAAAAAAAAAATTCAGTTGCCCAAAAATCCCATACCCTCACCCAGTGAAAGTTTGAGTTTAAGGCCATGCCATGTGTCCACTGTCTTTCCCTGGCGGTGTAGAAGACGCGCACCGGCGAATTCACGCAACTGGAGGGCGTTTGCATTGGGGGGCGGGCCCTATTTTTACAGCCCGCGCTCTCGAAAGCATGGGGCCGCGCTTTTCCAAGTCCTGGGGACAGATTCATTGATTTCAATGGACATGTATCCGGTGGCAACCGAGTTCAAAACAGCGCCCGCGGCGGGACACTCAGAATTTGCAGAGGGACATTGGTCCATTCATGAGCGTGGGTCTACACTACCACGTCCCAGCAACCGCAGGGGGGCTTTATAGGCAACATGCCCCATAGAGCCCACCGCTATTTTGGGATGTGCCGGCAATACCGCGTCCTATACATTTCTATTGGCAAGGGCGAGCCCATTAGAAATGTTTTTTTGTGTGTACATCTGGGAAGCCATGTTGTATGGCAGGCGCTCAGGGGACGTTTAGATAAGGCCTCCATGATATGTCGGGTTGAAAGAGAAACTGACATGAGGCGTTTTTTCTGGAGGTGATTGGGGCAAACAGGACCGTCGCCCCTGATGGTCTCAATGTTATTGAGACAGGTCCCTTAAAGGCCCCCCATACCACCCCAATTTCCGTTCGATCGATTTAAAAACATCAATGTTTTCGATACGATCTATTGATCGATCGGGACTGTATTTCATTATACCCCCAAATCAAAGAAACAGTAGAGATGGTCGAAAAATTGCAGTGCGAATTGTTAAGTAGTCATTTCGAGACTTCTCGCCGAAAAATTCGCATAGTCGGATTTGTGGGGTTCATTTCGAGTTTTCGCCAGAAAAAGTCGAAAATCAGCCTGATATTTAGACTGAAATCGAAATTTAACTTGAAAAATAAACTTTGCTTTTATTTGCTGTGCCGCTATTTAGCGTGCGAGTGAGTATGCGGGAGTGATTGGGAATTCTGATGGGAAATTGCAGGTGCTAGCTAACCTTTGTCAGCTTATTGCCCAAGCCCCTGCCTGAAATGGTTTATCCTAACAAAAATTGCTGGGTTTGGAGAGAAGGGTTGGGGGACATTGCGGAGATGTAGAGAAGGGTTGGGGGGGGACATTGCGTGGAGGATGTAGTGAAGGGTTGGGGGACATGCTGGAGTGGAGATGTAGAGAAGGGTTGGGGGGGGACAGGGACATTGCTGGAAGATGTGAGGAAGGGTTTGGGGGGGGACATTTGGCTGGAGATGTAGGAGAGAAGGGTTGGGGAATGAGAGATGTTAGCGGAGGAGGGTTTGGAAGGTTGGACATTGCTGGAGTGTAGAGAAGGGTGGTGGGGGGACATTGCTGGAATTGTGAGAGGGGGGGGGGGGGGGGACATTGCTGGAGGATGTAGAGAAGGGTTGGGGGGACATTGCGGGAGTTGTAGGAAGGTTGTGGGACATTGCTGGAGTGAGAGAAGGGGGGGGGGGGACATTGCTGGAGATGGAGAGAAGGGTTGGGGGGAATGCGGAGATGTGTGAAGGGTGGGGGCTGCTGGAGATTAGAGAAGGTTGGGGGACATGCTAGATGTAAGAAGGGTTGGGACATGCATGAGAGATGTGGAGAAGGGTTTGTGGGGGAGGGGGACATTGACTGGAGAGTAGTAGAGAAGGGTTGGGGGACCATCTGGAATGTGGAAAGAGGGGGGGGACATGGGAGTGGTAGAGGAAGGGTGGGTGGGCGGGACATGATGGAGATGTAGAGAAGGTTGGGGGGACATTGTGGAATGTAAGAAAGTGGTTGGGGGGACATTGCTGGAGATGTGGAGAACAGGGTTGGGGGGACATTGCCGGGCATGAAGTGTGGAGAAGGTGTAGAGAAGAGTGGGGGACAGGGGACATTGCTGGAGATGAGGAAGGGGTTGGGGGGACATTGCTGGAGATGTAGAGAAGGGTTGGGGGACATTGCTGGAGATGTAGTGAAGGGTGGGGGACATTTGTGGAGATTGTAGTAGAGAAGGGTTGGGGGGACAATTGCTGGGATGTAGAGAAGGTGGGGGACATTGATGGAGATGTAGAGAAGGGTTGGGGGACATTGCTGGAGATGTAGAGAACGGTTGGAATTGGGGTGGAATTGGGACTTGCTGGAGATGGAGAGAAGGGTTGGGGACATCGCTGGGAGATGTAGAGAAGGGTTGTGGGGGGACATTGCTGGAGATTGTAGAGAAGGGTTTTGGGGGACCATTGCTTGGAGTTGTAGAAAGGGGTGGGGGGAAACTTTGAAACAATAAGTTTGTCTAACATGTCAAGTTTGTGTATAAAATGGGGTTAAATCTCAGCTCTGGTTGTAAAGCTCTGCTACTATGTACACTGATTCTTCTATTATAGCTCAAAACGCAAATCCAAATTTTCCACCTTATGTGAATTTTGATCTTATGCAATGTTCGACTTCGACTAGAAAAAGGTCGAAATTTCGACAGTAAGAGTCGAATCGAATTCGATTGGGAAACTCGAAATTTAAGTAGAATCAAATTTTATTAATTTCGACCATCCTTCTACAACCAGTTTGTTCGATTGTACCTACTACGATTTCGAACATTTTCCATCGCGCCGATTTTATGTGTTGAGCGGAGTGGAAGGGTTATGGCGGGATCCAGCAGCTTGAGGCACACAGTTGTTACACCAGAATGGAGTGTTGGCCAGGGCCAGGTATCTGTGGGTGTATGTTCTGGGGGTGGGGGGGCTTATTTAAATTTTTGTGAAAAAAATCTGGGGGGTGGCTTTTGATGGGGATGGAAATCATAGGGGAAACAGGGGTCAACTTTCAGTTTAGTCACATGAATAAAAAAAAAAAGGAGAATACGGAGAATGTTAAAACATCTATACATCCTCGAACAACCTGGCAGATGAATTACAAACACCACAATGTTTGAAACAGGAAGTTAAAAGTTGATAATTAGTTAGATCGGACCAAATTGGTGGGGTCCTAAGAAAAGTAGCCGATTGAATACAATTTAAGGCCCTATACATGCCCGATCGGTTTCCAAAATAGGTCAATGCCTGCATGGTTCGACCGAGTAACTTCGATCGAAATTTGGGAATAATCGGTCGCAATGTGATCGGACATGTTGGAAAAAATTTTCTCGGGTATATGTGGCCCCTGGAAGTATATTGTGGACGCGGGAGGTATATTGTGGCCCCTTGGGAGGTATTAGTTGTGCCCCCTGTGGGTATATTGTAGAACTGGGAGGTATATGGTGCTCTCTGAGGAGTTGTGTGGCTCAGGATATATTGTGACCTCGGAGGTAGATGTGCTCACTGGAGTATATTATGCCTGTGAGTAATTGCCCTTGGGGGTAAATTGTGCTCCTTGGGGGGTTTAGGGTATATTGTGGCACCAGAGACATATATTGTGTCCTTGGGAGGTATATTATGCTCCCTGGGGTATATTGTGGCCCATGGGCGGTTGATTATGCCACCTGGGGGTATATTGTGGCCATGTGGATATATTGTGACCCTGGGGGTGGTATATTGTGGCCCTCGGGACATAATGTCGCCCCTGGGTATATTGTGGCCCCGGGAGGTGTTATGGCTCCTAGGTATATGTGGCCCTGGGACCTATATTGTGGTCCGTGTGTTATGATTCGATGAATTGAATATAATGTGTCCTGGGCTCAGATCTGTGAGGGTGGATGTACACAAGGTGATTCTGACTTGTTTATATCACAGAACTGTTATATGGAGTGAAACGGAGATTTCTTCCCACAGGCTCGCCTATCTATGGGCAGCCTGCCTGAAACCAAACTGGTTGGCGAGGACGGCGTGCGAAAGTCACGTGAACCGGAAATGACGGGATACCGCTGGCCCACCCGGGGAAAGTGCGGAGAAGACATGGAAGAGCAGGGGAGACCCGGGCCTGAGTGTGAGACGGACGGCGGTGTGCACCCCCTGTGTACCGAGACAGCATAGTGGACCCATATCCGGTCCACCCTCACAGTCTGTGCGAAGATGACATCACCCTAGAATGACACCCCCAAAACCATTAGATCCACTCACACGCCTGGTCCGGGACACCTACCCCCATCACCCCATAGTGACCCCATTACCTACATAGGTATACATAACCTACACCCCCATATCTGGTGACCCCCTCACCACCCTCACCCCATAGTACCCCCATATCTATACATAGGGACGATACTTACCTTACACCCCCTATCTGGTGACCCGACCTCAGCCACCCATCACCCCATAGTGACCCCCCAACTTATATAGGGTATACATCTACCCTTCACCCCCATATTGGTGACCCACTCAGCACCCATCACCCCATGTACCCCATTACCTTATACCTAGGTATACCATACTTACCTTACACCCCCTACGCGTGACCCGACCTCACACCATCACCATGGACCCCCATACCTATACATAGGGTTACATACTTACCTTACCACCCCCATATCTGGTGACCCGACCTCAGCCCCCATCACCCCATAGTGACCCACACACTATACTCCCCTCATAGTGACCCACA